>PITA01010922.1:0-14538 GCA_004023965.1 Spilogale gracilis | reverse complement strand
GGGCGCCTGTCTGGGCGGGACTGCGGGACCCTCGCCCGACCCCTGCCCTCCGCTCCCGAGAAGTCGGCTGATCCACCTGCCGCGCGTCCGCCCTGGCCCTCGACCTTCCCGGCTGCCAGGGTAGCAGCACCTGTCACGACCGGGTGCCCCTGTGCCCCACTGCTGTCCGCCGGCGTCCGGCCGGACCCACCCCACCGCCTACCCCTCCAGGATGGACACAGTTAACCCCTCACTAACGGAGAACCAGGGCTCAGAAGGGCCAGGACTCGCCCAAGGTTCACAAAAGCCGGACTTTTGGCTCCTATCAGCTTCCCTGCCCCCCAGCTGTGTGATCCTGCAGCCATCTCACCTTTGGGGCTTGTGTTTCCTCCTCTGTAAGCCAGGAATGGTAAAAAATTTAAAAATGGTAAAGGGTCTGTGTGGGGGCCCGGCTAGAACTCTGCCCAAGCACAAGCTGTTTGGGGTGGGGTGGGGGCAGGGCATTCCCCCAGACCTGCCTAGCCTGGGCTCTCAGGCCCTGTGGTCATTTCACAGATGAGATCACTGAGGCCACCGAGGCTGCGTGACTCAGGAGGCCAGTCACATGTGCACTAGCATCTGGCCAGTATTGGCCTCTGCAGCCCTTTCCGGAACATGGCTGGGTGCATGACTCATGACTGGGTGGGAGATGATGGTCTCTGGGGCCCAGCGGCCCCCTTCCAGCCAAGTCCTGGCAGGAGGATGCTCTTTGACTTGTGGCTTGTGGACTAAGAAAACCCTGTGGTTCTGTTAGGGAAAAGGGCTCGGAGAGGCAGTGCCAGGGCCTGGAGAGCAGCTCAGAGGGCAGGGTGGTGGCCCCAAAGTTGGTGGATGTGCAGAGCGGTCACCAGGAGGGCAGGGCCACACTGGCCTGGAAGAGAAGGCAGCCAGGACACCCAAAAGACATGTATCCTGTGATCCAGCAAGAACTGTGCCTCCCGTGCATTTGGCTGCCTGTTCCCGGTGTGGCCTGTGTCTGCAGCCGGCCTCTCAGAGCTCACCTTGTTCGTGTGCTTGGCAGGCCCCCGGCTTGCCGGTCTCCTGCAGGGCTCGCCTGCCCGCTGCCTGCTCGGCCAGCTGTGAGTGTGTGGCAGAGAAGGGAGAGAGCGAGACAGGGACAGCACGGGGAGCTGCGAGGCCCAAGGTTGAGGTGGGGTGGGATGTGTGCGGGGTGGAGACTCAGGCCTAGCGCGCACCCTAATAAGGCAGAGCCCCACGCTGCCCGGCAGCCTGCAGGGCGTGAGGCAGAGCCGAGACCACATACCTTTCTTCCCTTGGCAGGGGTCCTATTGGCCCTGAGCCTTCAGGTGGATGGAGGCCATCAGGTCAGCTGGCCGATGGTCCAGCAAGAGGCGCTGGGAGGGCGGGCAGGGGGCAGGAGCAGGGGCCGCGTGCCTTGCTGTGAGGGTCCAGAGAAATGCCACTTATCAAAGGAAACAGGGACCAGAGTGTACCTTGCAAAACACTGGGCAACGTTTTTCCTTGTGAAAGCGACACTGTTTATCTCAGAGAGTTAGGAAAACCCCGAAACAGAGAAGATGACAGGAACAGGAAAAGAAAGAAAGAAAACATCCACAGTTCCACTACTCAGAGATGCCCTTGGCAGTATTTTGGCGGCTTGCTTCTTTCCTTGTGGTGTCTTTTCCTGCTCATATGCTTTTTGCAGCTGTGCGTTGTCTGGGAGCATCGAATGACGTCCTCCCTTGAGGTCCGCGGGCCACACGCAGTGACCCGGCCAGGACTGGCTTGCCTCCCCCTCCGCCACAGGCACGGGGCCGGGCCAGCCGAGGAATGGACATCCGACCCAACCCCGGGGTGGGCGAGGCTTTCCTGTCCCAGAAGCTGTGGGCTCCTGTTCCCTCTGTCGTGTGGCAGCTCGCCCTCGGCACGGCCACTGCGGCCGGGAAACATCAGGACAGCGCCCACACCCAGACCCTGGTTCTCCGCACACCCGCCCGCACTGCCTAGAACCAGGCGGGCCTTTGGAAACAACCCTCTCATCATACCGGCACCCAGCCCTGGGGCTCTCCCTGCCAGCTGCGTACAGTCGCAGCCCCCCATAGGACCAGAGTGGGCAAGGCCGGAGGGAAGCCGTGGAGAGCCAGGGAGGGGGCCTAGAGGGATGTCCACCCCTGGGTGCTGCTGAGGCGGAGATGGGGTAGGGGGCCCACAGCGCGGGGCTCCTCCTCAGCAGCCGTGGGAATGGGGGAGAGGAGCCGGACCCAGAGGGTCTGGGAGCTGGATGCCCAGTTGTGGCGGCAGGCGTGGGTGCCGAGCTAGTCTGGGCCATGAAGGATTTGAAGAGCTGTGCCAAGTCCAAGAGGAAGGCCTGGGAGGCGGCTGGATAAGGGGGCCCAAGCTCAGGAGAGGGCTGTGCCGGGGGATAAGGGTAAGTGAGGTCTTGAGCATGGATGCGGTCGGGACCGAGCCGTCGGATGGACGCTCAGCCCTGGCCAGCGGCCCCAAGACTCGGGATCTTAAAAACACCCAAGTCTTTGTCCCAGCTGGAGGGACCCTTGACATCCCACTGATGTGCAGACAGGGCGGATGTTGGGACCCAGGCAGGGCACACCCTGGCGGGGGGACCCAGCCTGTCGCAGGCACTCCTCCAAGTGCAGCCTGGGGCGTGGCACCCCCAGCGGGTGAGCTCCGGGGCTTGGCCTGCTGTGGACTGCGGTCCCACCTGCCTCGTGACCCCTGTCATCCCCTGAGGCTGCCCAGGGCCAGACCCCGAGCTGGGCACGGTGCAGAGCGGGGCTGCTCCACTGCTGTCCCCGCATCCACCCACAACCCCCCCCCCCCGCCCTCCCCAGTGCACTCCAGGAGCATGCCCCGTGGCCCCCGTGACAGAAGGGGGGAGCCAGGCCCTCGGCACAGTGCGCGGAGCTGTGGGAAGCAAATGACAAGTGCCGCACAGGGGGCCCAGTACCACCCGTGACCCCCAGATCGTCCCTCCTCTCTGCTCCGAGTGTTGCCTCTGACTCTGCAGGCGCCCCATCAGGCTGAAAATGCCCCCCGTCCGCTCTCCCTTCGCACTACTGGCTGGTTCACAAGTCCCTGAAAATTTAGCATTGGGCGCTGGGGGCCCCCTGTGAGAGGGGCGGGGCTTTGACCGCACAGTGGCCGCCCCGCCTCTGGAAATCTGCTGCCTCGCGGTCTCCGTTTCCGCGTGGGGCACCCCAACTCTCCGTGTTCTGCTTACTCAGATCTCTTAAATTTCTGATGATGAATATTTGCTCAAAATGACCTAATAAGGTGACTGTGTTAATGAAATACATGAGAGGACAGTGTGTCACTAAAGCGACATGACTGATGTAGGTAAGGATGTGACACCGAAGATGTATCCACACTGATGCTGGAGGTTTGTTTGTTTGTTTTTTAAAGATTTTATTTATATTTTGGATGGAGAGAAACATTGCTAGAGAGGGAACACAAGCAGGGGGAGTGAGAGAGGGAGAAGCAGGCTTCCCGCTGAGCCGGGAGCCGGATGCGGGGCTCGATCCCAGGACTCCGGGATCATGACCTGAGCCGAAGGCAGCCGCTTACCCAACTGAGCCACCCAGGCGCCCCTGATGCTGGAGTTTTAACTGAAAATAAAGTTGTTCAAATTCAGATTTCCTGTGGAGTAAGAAGGGTGGGAAATACGGTTCATCTGAGGCAGGCGGAAGGCCCTCGCCCCCCGGGGAGTCCGGGTGGGAGGCGTGGGCGGGCGAAGCTGGCTGTGCGGGAGAGGCTGTGTGCAGGGGTGCCGCTGCCCGCCTTGGGATGGCCCCCGCCGCCACAAGCCTGCTGCTGGCCCCGGGCCGGTCCTCGCCTCCAGGAAGCCCGTGGTATTCTGCAGTGCGCCTGTGCTTTTTGGACCTCTGTGATACAATCCACATGCCATACAAGTCACTATTTCAGGGGGTACGATTCAGTGGATTTCTACTACACTCAGCAGGTGTGCAACCATCAGCACTGATCCTACAACTCTTTCATGGCCCCCACCACACACCCCACACCCACGAGCAGTCGGTCCGACTCCTGGCAGCCACTAATCCGCTAATCTGTCTACAGATTTGCCTGTTCTGGATATTTCCTATAAACGGAACTATATATTATGCGGCTTTTTTTGGCCTGACTTCTTTCACTTAGCATAATATTTTCGAGGTGTGTTTATGTTGTAGTGTGAATCAGTACTTCAGTCCTCCTTTGGGGGGGCACAAGTAAGATTCCACTGCATAGCTCTACCCTACTTTGTCTATGTGTCCATTTGTGGTGGACTTTTGAATTGGTTCTGCTTTTGGGCTTTTATGAATAACACTGCTGTGAACATTTCTGTATATATTTTGTAGTCTCTTGAGCATATACTTCGGAGTGTAATGGCTGGATGATGTAATTCGACGTGAAAGTTTCTGAGGAATTGCCAAGCTGTTTTCTGAGTAACTGCATACTTCACATTTCCCCCAGGAAGTATGTGAGGGTTCTAACGTTCTCCACACCTCCACTAACACTTACTGTTTCTTTCAGTGAGTGTGCAGTGGCATCACATTTTGTGTGTGGGGTTTTTTTTTTTAGATTTTATTTATTTACTTGAGAGAGAGAGAGAGAGAGAGAGCACTACAGAGATAGGGAAAGCGAGCATGAGTGGGGAGGAGAGGGGGAAGCACACTCCCCTCTGAGCAGGGAGCCTGGTGTGACGGCTCTATCCCAGGACCCTGGGATCCTGGCCTGAAGGCAGACTCTTAATGACTGAGCCACCCAGGCGCCCCGTATTGTGGCTTGATTTTCATTTCCCTAACAACTTGTCATGTTGGGCATGTTTTCATGTTCTTGTGGGTCACTGGTACACCTTCCTTGGAGAAACGTTTGTTCAGATTCACTGCCCCTTTTTGTGCTAGGTTGTCTTTTTATTGTTGGATTTTTAGAGTTTTTAGTGTGTTCTGCATATGAGACACTTATCAGATAAATGATTTGCAAATATTTTCTCCTATTCTGTAGACTGTCTTCTAACTTTCTTGATAGTGTCCTTTAATACACAAATCTTTCAAATTTTGATGCAATCCAATTTATCTATTTATTCTTCAATTGCTTGAGTTTTTATTGTCATAGCTAAGAAAGTGTTACCTAATCCAAGGTCATGGAGCTTTATACCTGTGTTTTCTTCTAAGAGTTTATACTTTTAACTCTTAAATTTTGGATTTCTCTCTTTTTTTTTAATTTTGGATTTCACCCATTGTGAGTCAGTTTTTATACATGGCCTGAGGTAGGGGTTTAAAACTGTTCTTTTGCATGTGGCTGTCCAGTGGTCCTAGCATCATTTGTTGACAAAACTATTTTTCCTCACTGAATTGTCTTGGCAGCCTCATTGAAAATGAGTTGATCATGGATGTCTGGGGTTATTTCTGGACTCTCAGTCCATTTCTATGTGTCCATCATTGCATAGTACCAGACTCTTTGATTATTGCTACTATAAATCTGCAGTAAATTTTAAAATTGGGAAATGTGGACCTACTGACTTTGTTCTTTTTCAAGCTGTTTTGGTTATTCTGGGTCTTTTACACTTCCATATGAATTTTAGGATCAGCTCACCCATTTCTGTAAAAAAGGCAGTTGGAATTTTGATAGGGCTTGTGTTGTATCTATAGAATGATTTTGTGGGGGGAAGGTATTGTTATCTTAATAATATCAAGTTTTTCGGGGACGCATGGGTGGCTCATTGGTTAAGCCACTGCCTTCGGCTCAGGTCATGATCCTGGAGACCCAGGATCGAGTCCCACATCGGGGTCCCTGCTTGGCAGGAAGCCTGCTTCTCCCTCTCTCACTCCCCCTGCTTGTGTTCCCTCTCTGGCTGTGTTTCTCTCTGTCAAATAAATAAAATCTTTAAAAAAAAAATAATACCAAGTTTTCCAATCCATGAACATGGGATGTCTTTCCATTTATTTAGGTCTTCTTTAATTTCTTTCAACAATGTTGTATAGTTTTCAATGTATAAGTCTTACCCTTTGCTGTTAAATTTATTCCTAGGTATTATTTATGATGCTAATATAAATGGAATTGTTTTATTAATTTCATATTCATATGGCTTATTGCTAGTGAGTTTTGTATATTAATTTTTTTTTATCCTGCAAACTTGCTGAACTCATTTACTAGCTATAATGGTTCTTGGGGTTTAGGGTTTTCTGTATGTAAGAGTATGTGGATGCAAATAGAGATAGTTTTACTTCTTTTCCAATCTGGATACACTTCATTTCCTTTTATTGCTAATTGTCCTTGCTAGAACCTTCACTACTATGTTGAAAAGAAATGGCAAGACTGGACTTCCATGTCTTGTTCCTGTCCTTAGAGGGAGAGCTCTCAGTCTTTTACCATTAAGTATGATGTTAGCTCTGGGTTTTTTTCTGGCTGAGGAAGTACCCTTCTATTCCTATTCCTAGTTTGTTGAGAGTTGTTTTTTGTTTGTTTGTTTGTTTGTTTGTTTGTTTGTTTTTTAAAGATTTTCTTTATTTGACAGAGAGAAACACAGCCAGAGAGGGAACACAAGCAGGGGGTAGTGAGAGAGGGAGAAGCAGGCTTCCTGCCGAGCAGGGAGCCCGATATGGGACTTGATCCCAGGTCTCCGGGATCATGACCTGAGCCGAAGGCAGTCGCTTAACCAACTGAGCCACCCAGGCGCCCTGTTTGTTTGTTTTTAATAATGAAAGTATATTGGGTTTTGTCAAGTGCATTCTCGGCATTCATATAATGTAATCGATTTTTGAATGTTAATCCAACTTTATATCCTGGGATAAATCTCATTTGGTCATGATATGTAGTACTTTTTATAGACTGCTAGATATCAGGATGTTTGCATCTGTATTCATAAACAATATTCATTTGCAGTTTGGTGAGGATGTTTGCATCTATATTCATAAATGATATCCATTTGCAATTTTCTTGCAGTATTTTTTTGATTCATGGTAATGGTGACCTAATTGAGCGAGTTGGGAAGTGTTCCCTCCAGCTATATTTTTTGAGACTTTATAGAGGATTGGTGTTAGTGCTTTATAGAGGATTGGTGTTAGTGCTACATAAACATTTGGTAAAATTCACCAATAAAACCATTTTGTCCTGGGCTTGTCTTTTTTAAGTTTTTTTGTCTGTTTGTTTTTTAAAGATTTTATTTATTTATTTGACACAGAGAGAGAGATCGCAAGTAGGCAGAGAGGCAGGCAGAGAGAGAGGAGGAAGCAGGCTCCCCGCTGAGCAAAGAGCCCGACGTGGGCCTGGATCCCAGGACCCTGAGATCATGACCTGAGCCGCAGGCAGAGGCTTTAACCCACTGAGCCACCCAGGCACCCTGTTTTTGTTTTTATGTAATCTCTAGACCCAGTGTGGGGCTCAACCTTACAACCCTTAGATCAAGAGTTGCCTGCTCCATCCACCTTGCTAGCTAGGGGCCCTGGAAAATTTTGATTATGAATCCAGTCTCTTTTTGTTGGCCTATTCGGATCTTACATTTCTTGTTGATTCATGTTTGCAGGAATTGAGCTCACTTCAGGGGACTCCTCGAAATGGGGTCACCTGGCCTTCCGCCATCTTCCCCTCTCTCTCTCATGTTTGATGGTTCATATCTTTCTAGGTATTTGTTCATTTCAGCTAGGTTATTTAATATGCTGTAATTTCGTTTGTATATAATTGTTCACAGCATTCCCTTACAGTCTTTTGAGTTTCTCTAACTTCAGTTCCTTTTTTGTTCCTGATTTTGGTCATTAGTGTGTTCTCCTTCTTGGTCTGTCAGCTAAAGATTTCTTAGTTTGGTTGATCTTATCAAAGAATCACTTTGGGTTTTATTGTTTTTCTCTTTTTTCCCCCCTAACCTCTATTTCACTTATTTCTGCTCTAATCTTTATTATTTCCTTTCCTGTCCTTGCTTTGAGTTTAGTTTACTCTTCTGCTTCTGGTTTCTTAAGGTGGGAGGTTAAGTTATTGATTTGAGATCTTTTAAAATATATAACTATAAAACTATTTTATATTACACAACTATTTAACTACTATATAACTTTTTAAAAAAATATTATTTATTTGACAGAGGGAAACACAGCCAGAGAGGGAACACAAGCAAGGGGAGAAAAGAGGGAGAAGCAGGCTTCCCGCCGAGCAGGGAGCCGATGTAGGACTTGATCCCTGGTCTCCGGGATCATGACCTGAGCCGAAGGCAGTCGCTTAACCAACTGAGCCACCCAGGCACCCCATAACATTTTTTTTTTTAAATAGGCTCTTTGTCCAACATGGGGCTTGAACTCATGACCTCAAGATCAAGAGTCACATGCTGTACTGAGAGAGCCAGCCTGGCATCCCTAATATACAACTGTAAATAACTATAGTTAAAACTATACAACTATTTACAAATATAAATTTCCCTCAGGTACCGCTTGAACTACATCTCATAAATTTTGGTGTGTTGTATTTTCATTTCAAGGTCTTTCCCAAATTTCCTTGTTTTTTTCTTTGTCTCAGCAGTTCTTTAGGTCTGTGTAGTTTAATCTCCACATATTTGTAAATTTCTTAAATTTTCTATTATTGATTTGCAATTTTATTTCATTGTGATCTGAGACTATATGCTTTCTATGATCTCAGTCCTTTTAAGTTTCCAGAGGCTGTTTTTATGGCCTGACATATGGTCTACGCTGGAGAAAGTTCCATGTACATTTGAGAACATAGGTTCTGCTATTGATGGGTGGAGTGGCCTTTAGGTATAGTTGGTTTATAGTGTTCTTTATGCCTTCTATATCCTTGCTTAGATTTTGTATAATTTAGTCTGTCCATTAAGAAAGTTGAGTTTTGGGGCACGCACCTGGTGGCTCAGCATCAGCTAGCTTAAACATCTGCCTTTGGCTTAGGCCATGATCTCAAGGTCCTGTGATCTTGGGGTCCTGGGATTGAGCCCCAGATTGGGCTCCCCACTCAACAAGGAGTCTCCTTCTCCCTCTCACTATGACTCTCTGCCCCTCTCCCTGCTTGTTCTCTCTCAAATAAACAAATAAAAATCTTAGAAAAAAAGTGGAGTATAAGAGTGTGTATTATTGCTATTATTGCTAAATTATTGATTTTTCTCTCATTCTACCAATTTTTCTCCAAGTATTTTGAGTCTGTTGTTAGGTATATATATATATGTGTATACTTGTTATTTATTTATTTATTTATTTATTTATTTATTTATTTGTTTGTTTGACAGAGAGAAACACAGCTAGAGAGGGAACACCAGCAGAGGGACTGAGAGAGGGAGAAGCAGGCTTCCCACCAAGCAGAAAGCCCGATGTGGGGCTCGATCCCGGGTCTCCAGGATCATGACCCGAGCTGAAGGCAGTTGCTTAACCAACTGAGCCACCCAGATGCCCCTACACTTGTTATTTATTTTTGATGGATTGATGCTTTTATATCTATAAAAGGTCCTTTATTGCTCTTGTAACAGTTTTTTTCTTAAAGTCTATTTTGTCTGACGTTAGTATAAATAGCCACTCTTATTCTTTTTTAGTTGCTCTTGGCATGGTATATCTTTTCCATACTTTTACTTTCAAATTATTTGTGTTTTTGTTTAAAGTGAATCCCTTTTAGAAATCATGTAAGTAGATTGTGGTTTTGTTTTTTTTTTAAAGATTTTATTTATTTGACAGAGAGAAACACAGCCAGAGAGGGAACACAAGCAGGGGGAGTGAGAGAGGGAGAAGCAGGCTTCTTGCCGAGCAGGGAGCCCGATGTGGGGCTCGATCCTGGGTCTCCGGGATCATGACCTGAGCTGAAGGCAGTCACTTAACCAACTGAGCCACCCAGGCGCCCCTAAGTAGATCGTGTTTTTAAAAAAAATTCCATTTGCTAATTTCTGACTTTTAATGGGAGAGTTTAATCCATTTACATTTAATGTAATTATTTTACACTTACCATTTACTATTTCTTAATGTATCTCATGTATTTTTTGTTTCTCAATTCCTACACTCTTATTTCTTTCTTTTGCATTAAATTATTTCATTATGCTGTTGTTTTAAAATCAGATGGGAAAAATATGTTGATAAACACAAAGTACATTTATATTGTCTTTTATTTTGTCTATATAGTTACCTTTACTATGTCAAGCTTAAATATACTTTGCTCCTTTTATGTGGATTCAAATTATTGCTTAATGTCCTTTAATTTCATCCTGAAGGACTCTTTTTAGTATTTCTTTTCAACTGAAGAATTTCTATTTGGTCCCATTTATTTATTTTATTTTATTTTGTTAATATTTTATTTATTTGACAAAGAGAAACACAGCTAGAGAGGGAACACAAACAGGGGGAGTGAGAGAGGGAGAAGCAGGCTTCCCCCTGAGCAGGGAGCCCGATGCGGGACTCGATCCTGGGACTCCGGGATCATGACCTGAGCCAAAGGCAGTTGCTCAACCAACTGAGCCACCCAGGCGCCCCATATTTGGTCCCATTTAATAATTTCTATCTCTCTATCAATATTCTCTATTTGGTGAGACATCATTGTTATACTTTCCTTTACCTTTTTTTAGACATGGTTTCCTTTAGTTCTTTGAACATAATTAAAATAACTGATTTAAAGTCTGTCTAGTAAGTCTGATATTTGGGCTGATTCCTTAGGGACAGTTTCTGTTGATTGCTCTTTTTTCCTGTAGAAGGGTCATACTTTTTCATTTCTTTGTTGTCTCATAATTTTTTGCTGAGAACTGGACATTTCAAATAATACGTAGCAATTCTGAGATCAGATTCTCCCCCACTCTTCAGGGTTTGTTTTTGCTACTTGTTTGTCTAGTGACTATTAAATTTTTTTTTTAAGATTTTTTATTTATTTATTTGACAGAGAGAAACACAGTGAGAAAGGGAACACAAGCAGGGGGAGTGAGAGAGGGAGAAGCAGGCTTCCCGTCGAGCAGAAAGCCCGATGTGGCGCTCGATCCCAGGTCTCTAGGATCATGACCTGAGCCGAAGGCAGTCGCTTAACCAACTGAGCCACCCAGGCGCCCCTAAAAATTTTTTTTGAAAAATTTTAATTTCTATTTTATGTTTAAAAGATGTTATTTATTTATTTGAGAGAGTGAATGAGAGAGAGCACAGAGGGAGAGGGAGAAGCCGAGTTGCTGCTGAGCAGAGAGCCTGATGTGGCGCTTGATCCCAGGATCCTGAGATCATAACCTGAGCCAAAGGAGATGCTTGCCTGACTGAGCCACTCAGGTGCCCCTTCAGTGACCTTTCTGATCTAATTCTGTAAAGTCTGTATCTCTGTCATTTGTGACCACTGAAGTCTCTGCTTAGTTTAGTGGCCACCTGATGACTGGACACAGTGTTCCCTCAGCTCCAAAACCCAGAAGCCTTCCAGTCTTTGCTGAGGACACTGAGTGTATGCTGGGCCCACCTTCAACATTCAGCAGGGCGGTTTACAACTCTGCCTTAGCCTTCACTCCTGCTTGCACAAGCCTCAAGGTCAGTCAGAGGTGAGAGCTTGGGACCTTAGTTCTTCCCTGAGCATGCAAGCAGTCCTGGGCTTTTGCGTGAAGTTCTATAGTCTCAGGAATATGTTTGTCTTTTTTGAAGCCCCTGAGGACATCTCATTCCTCAGTTTTTCCTTTTAAGCTTTTTATTCGTCTCTTGTCGCCCCCACAGTTATCCATGGCCTAGGGCAATGGCCATGCTGCCATAGACAGCTCCCACAGCAGAGATTTGATAAACATCCCGGCAGCGAGAGGCTTTTAGCGTTGGGTACGTGTGAGTGAGGTCCCATAAAGACAAGACTTTCAAATGGAGTCTTCCAGAGAGCGAAGGCTTGAAGGAGCTCTGGCCTTGTCTGCTTCTTAATTACTGGGAGTGTGGGATGTTATTTTCAGGCAACCACGGAATTAGGGAGTAGGGGTCATGGGCTAGGATAAGTTGAGACACCACGAAGCTCACTGTTCTTACCAAAATTCTTGACCAAATGCCCCTGAGTTACTACAAAACTGTGGTTAGTTTAGAGAGTTCTGAAAAAGTAGATTCTGACAATTTTTGCTAGTTTTTTCATTGTTTTTATGGAGGGACAAAAATTCAAAGATTCTTACTTTGCTGCTGGTATCATTCTTTTTTTTTTTTTAAGATTTTATTTATTTATTTGGCAGAGAGAGAGATCACAAGTAGGCAGAGAGGCAGGCAGAGAGAGAGGAGGAAGCAGGCTCCCTGCTGAGCAGAGAGCCCAATGCGGCCTTGATCCCAGGACCCTGAGATCATGACCTGAGCTGAAGGCAGAGGCTTAACCCCCTGAGCCACCAGGCGCCCTGCTGGTATCATTCTTACTATGTTTTTGAAACTTTGTCCTCTGGAGCCAGAGCGCTGGCTGGGGACACCTTCGTGGCTCTGATACCCACTTCTCCAAGAGAGTTTGCAGAATTGGGGGGCTGGGACACAAGGCTGTGCAGAGATTTGGGATTTGGGCTTAATCAGACTCTAATTTCCTTTCTCAATTTCTAGCCTCTGGTACTTCCCTTTACAGTAAATGTTTGTTGAATTGATTAGTTTTTGGTAACCTTGGACTTGAACTTCATTTACAAGTTATGATGACTTGTGGCTCCTTCCTCCCTCTCTGGTCTCTCTGCACTTGCAGAAACCCTAAATAGCTGCTCCCTCTTTAAATGAAACTGTGGCTCCAGGTAAGTTCTGGGTTCCAGAGTTCAGAATTTCCCATGGGAGGAGCTGAGTGGGGCTGGTAGGAGGGACCCAGACCCCAGGGCATTGACCTCAAGGCGCTGTAACAGAACTTTCTAATAAGCTTTCTTAAGCGTTCAGCTACGCACGTCAGAGAGAGGGAGGTGATCTTTGCACTTGTTGGCTTCCCCAACCTCAGCCTCTCTATGCTCTTTTGCTCCTACAACCACCTTTAAAAAAATATTTGTTGAATCGATCAGTGCTTGGTACTTTTGGAATCAAACTGCATTTATAAGTTCTATTGCACCCCGTGCTGGAGGCCTCCGGCTGTGTTCTGGAGCTGAGCCCCGGGTCGGTGATGAGTTTGGATCTGCTGGGTGAGGTATGCTTCTTGGTATGTGGGCCCGGCATCAGCGTGCCTATGGATCCTCTCCAAAGTTTCCCTGCACCCCAGGGTAGGAGGACCAGCACCCCGCTGCTCAGAATGATAGCTACTGGTTTTTTGTTTTGAAGAGGCAGAATACTGCTCGGCTTTTTGACTTCACTAGAAAGGTTTTTTGGGGAAATGGAGTCAGTGTTAAAGATCGCTTCCTTTATTGCTGACCATGGTGCCTGCCCAGCCAGCAGTGGCCGCAGTTCGGACGCTGACCTTGGCTGTTTGCGCTTGGAGCTCAGTAAGGCTGCTGATCCCTTTCGGTAAGAGCGCGTGGAGATGGTCTACTGCCAGACTGCTGCTTCTGCTTCCCCTGACAGGCTGGGGGGTAACCTGTTCTCTGGGCTTGGACAGCATGGGTTTCTTTTGGGTGCTTGGCACTCTGTGGGCCGAGGCCCGGGGACCGAGGCTGCCCTGGTCTGGGTCTCCAGGTGGCATTTGCAGTGCAGGCTCTCAGGGGAGAGAACGAGGCAGAAGGTGGGCATGTCTGGGACTTCCTCACCAGCTTCTTAACTGTTTTTCTGGGATCCCTGAGCTAGATCAGGCCCATACTGCCCTCCTCAGCCAAGAGTCCATCATGAGCATGTCAGGGGGCTTAGGGTTCCGTTAGGCTCCTCTCAGCCTGGGACCACCCGGCGTCCCGGCCTGCCACCGTGGCCCTCACCTCAGTGCGCTTTGGGACCTTCCCAGCGAGTCCCCTCCCCAGCCTGGACCAGCCCCGCCGGCCTCTCTCTCGCTGTGCTGCCTCCGCCAAGCGAACAATATCCTTTCTATTTGGAGTTGACTCTGCTGCCCTTCGGAGATCGCAGCGTGTAAGGGGAGCGCCTCTCCAGGAGGGGTGCGGGGAGGCGCCCCTGCACGCTGGTCTGCCCCGCCCGCGCTCCCGCCACCGCCTCCGACCCGACCCGAGGCCCGGGAGGTGGCGGGTCCGTGGGCGCAGGGGAGGAGGCCCGCACCATGGCAGCCCGGCTGGGCGCGCTCGCCGCGTCGGGGCTCTACCGCAGGCGCCAGCACCCGCGGAGCCCGCCGCCCGCACGCCGGGTAGGTGGCCAGGGCCGGGCGGGCTGGGCAGGGACAATGGCCGGAAAGCTGCGACTGCCGGCCTTTCCTCGGACACTGGGCTTGGCCCTTCCTACGGCACAGGCTGTCCGCCCGGGCGTGGGGGCAGCGCCTGGGCTGGCGATAGGGCTGGGGGTCCGGCGTGACTGCTGTAGTGGGTCTGATGTCATCTGGGATCAACATTCTTGGGCGGGACGCTGAACATGGGGTGTTAGAGTTGGGCTGCCCCATGGGACTCCCATGCTTCCGCAGTGGGGTCATTTCATCGCCACTTTACAGATGAACAAACCAAGGGTCCAGGAACCTGCTGGACATCACCCATTCCAAAACGACTGCGCTGTGATTTGAAGCCAGTTTGGACTGACTCTGAAATCTGAACTGCTTCATCTCATGGAG
>PITA01010921.1:0-69347 GCA_004023965.1 Spilogale gracilis | reverse complement strand
AAATAAAATAAAATAAAAAAAAATAAAAAAAAATAAAAAAAAAATAAAAGTGAAAGAAAGAAAGAGACAGGTATATGTATGAAAAAAGTTCAAGTTAAAAAGTTATTATGGAATGTTGTATTAAATATGAAGTTGTAACAGTAAGTGGGTTAAAAAATAAAAGAACAAGAATTGTGAGAATGACTTTAAAATTAAAAAAACTTAAAAGTAAAAATGAAAATAAGTTAAAAAATAACATGAAAAGCTGTATCTATAAAATATACAGGTCTTGGGGTACTATCGGGAGCTTAATATATTATTTTTTCCTCAACACTGGGGTTTTGCAGTTTTATGAAGACCTGTTTGTGGTTGTCCTCTTGTTCTTCAGATTTGCCTTCTGGGGGAGGAGCCTGCCATGTTGTTTTCAATCAGTCTAGGCCAAATCTCCCAGCCCTTATCAAGGGACTGGGCTCTATGGAAACCAGTTTTTCAGGCTTTTGTTCTCATGGAGGTTTTTGTTGTTTTGTGGCTTTCGACAGCTTTTTGGAGAGTCAGAGCAAAGTAAGCTGTTCACACCCAGACCTCCATCTTAGAGCAAAGCCTCAGGCTGCTCCCCTCTGGATGATCCAGGATACACAGACTTTCCCTCTACAAACTCCCCTGTACCCTGCCACCTCTCACAGGTGGTGTGCATCCCAAAGTCACTGCCTTGATGGTCACCCACGGCCTTCACTTGTCTTTATACCCTGTGCCACAAAAACCACCAACGGTATTGGTGTGTGAGCCTACCATTGCCAGGTTGCAGCCAGTGGGCACCAGCTACAGATGTCCCAGGAACACAATTTTAGGTCCCTTCCTGTGGCTGTCAGATTCCATCAGTTGCCCCTTAAGACGCATTGTTTTTGAGTGCTTTTTTTTTCTTTTTAAAGATTTATTTATTTATTTATTATTTTTATTTTTTACTTTAAATTTATTTTATTTTTTCAGTGTTCCAAGATTCATTGCCCATGCCCCATACCCAGTGCTCCATGCAATAGGTGCCCTCAGTACCCATCACCAGGCTCTCCCATCCCCCCACCCCTGCTCCAAGTCCCTCAGTTTGTTTCTGTGTCCAAAGTCTCTCATGTTTCGTTTCTCTCCCTGAATTACCCTACTTCCCATTTCCTTTCCTTCTCCTACTGTCTTCTATATTACCCCTTATGCACTGCAAGTAAGTGAAACCATGTGATACTTGACTTTCTCTACTTGGCTTATTTCACTCAGCATAATCTCTTCCAATCCAGTCCATGTTGCTGCAAAAGTTGGATATTCATCCTTTCTGATGGAGGCATAATATTCTATTGTGTATATGTACCACATCTTTTTTATCCATTCATCTGTTGATGGGCACCTTGGCTCTTTCCACAGTTTGGCGATTGTGGCCATTGCTGCTATGAACGTTGGGGTACATATGGCCCTTCTTTTCACTGCATCTGTATCTTTGGGTAAATATCCAGTAGTGCAATTGCAGGGTCACAGGGTAGTTCTATTTTTAATTTTTTAAGGAATCTCACACTGTTTTCCAACTGTGGCTGCACCAACTTGCATTCCCAATGACAGTGTAAGATGGTTCCCCTTTCTCCGGAGCTTCTCCAACGCTTGTTGGTTCCTGTTTTGTTAATTTGGGCCATTCTGACTGGTGTAAGGTGGTATCACAGTGCGGGTTTGATTTGAATTTCCCTGATAGCTAGTGATGATGAACATTTTTTCATGTGTCTGTTAGCCATTTGTATATCTTCTATGGAGAAGTGCCTCTTCATATCTCCTGCCCATTTTTTGATGTGTTCTTCTTCTTTTTGGATATTGAGTTTGAGTAGTTTGTTATAGATCTTGGATATCAGCCCTTTGTCTGTAGTGTCATTTGCAAAGATCTTCTATAATGTGAGTTGCCTCTTTGTTTTGTTGACTGTTGCCTTTGCTGTACAGAAGCTTTTTATTTTGATGAGGTCCCAAAAGTTAATTTTTGCTTTTGTCTCCTTTGCCTTTGGAGACATGTCTTGAAAGAAGTTGCTGTGGCCGATGTCAAAGAGGTTACTGCCTATGTTCTTTTCCAGGATTTTGATGGATTCCTGCCTCACATTGTGGTCTCTCATCCATTTCGAGTTTGCCCTTGTGTGTGGTGTAAGAGAATAGTCTAGTTTCATTCTTCTATATGTAGCTGTCCAATTCTCCAGCATCATTTATTGAAGAGACTGTCTTTTCCACTGGATATTTTTTTCTGCTTTGTCAAAGATGATTTCACCATAGATTTGTGGGTCCATATCTGGACTCGCTACTCTGTTCCATTGGTCTATTTCTCTATTTTTGTGCCGGTACCATGCTGTCTTGGTGGCCATAGCTTTGTAATAAAGCCTAAAGTCAGGTAACAAGATGCCCCCAGATTTGTTTATCTTCTTCAGCAATTCCTTAGTGATTTGGGGTCTTTTTTTGTTCCATATAAATGTTAGGATTATTTGTTCCAATGCTTTGAAGAAGGAAAACTTCCAGACTCTTTCTATAAGCCAGCATTACTCTAATCCCCAAACCAGACAAAGACCCCATCAAAAAGGAGAACTTCAGACCAGTATCTCTGATGAATATGGATTCTAAGATTCTCAACAAGATCTTTGCTAACAGGATCCAATAATACATTAAAAAGATTATCCATCATGACCAGGTGGGATTTATCCCAGGGATGCAAGGGTAGTTCAACACTTGTAAATCAATCAACATGATAGAACAAATCAATAAGATAAGAGAGAAAAACCACATGGTACTCTCAATTGATGCAGAAAAGGCATTTTACAAAATACAACAACTCTTCAAAGTATAGGGATAAAGGGAACATTCCTCAACCTCATAAAATCTACCTACAAAAAACCCACAGTGAATATCACTCTTAATGGGGAAAAACTGACAGCGTTCCCTCTGAGATCAGGAACAAGACAAGGATGCCCACTCTCACCACTACTGTTCAACATAGTGTTAGAAGTCCTAGAAACAGCAATCAGACAACAGAAAGAAATAAAAGATATTCAGCTTGGCAAAGAAGAAGTCAAACTCTCTCTCTTCACAGATGACCTGATACTCTATGTGGAAAACCCAAAAGACTCTACCACCAAACTACTAGTACTCATAGAACAATTCAGTAATGTGGCAGGATATAAAATCAATGAACAGAAGTCAGTTGTGTTCTTATACACTAACAATGAAAGAGAACCGATTCCATTTACTATAGTACCAAAAACCATAAGATATTTAGGAATCAACCTAACCAAAGAAGTTAAGGATCTGTACTTGAGGAACTACAGAACACTCCTTAAGAAATTGAAGATGACACAAAAAGATGGAAGAGCATTCCATGCTTATGGATCAGAAGAATAAACATTGTTAAAATGTTTATACTGCCCAGAGCAATCTATACTTTCAATGCCATTCCGCTCAAAATTCCAGCAACATTCTTCAAAGTGTTGTTTTTGAGTGCTTTTAACCAGAGCCAGGTTAATGCTGGTCCCCAAGCACAGGACACTTTTGTATTGGGGTATTACTTTCCAATGGGTCGCTTCTGGTGGCTCCCACCCCCTTTTGTTTATCTTCCAAAAGCAGTCCATGCATTCCTGCTCTGCTTTAACTCTCTGCTGATGCTCTTCAACCTCTGTAGAGATCCAGGAGTGTGTACTCTTAAATATCAGGATGATTTCATAGTTGTTCAGAGTGTTCTAGCAAATATTTAACTCATTTCATGGGACCAGTTGAAACAAGGACTCCTATTTCCCCACCATTTTGCCCTCTCCTGCAGGCATTTGCCAAAACAATTTCATAACTACAGAGGAACAGCCTGGATACACTGGGAAAATGCGGAGAAATATATGTAGCATCAGATAAGACTGAAATAGTAGCTGATATAGTGGATAGATGACATTTTGGCGACATTGATCTATGAGGTCAAGCTTCTCTTGATAGTTGCATCTTCTGATAATTGACATTGAATTTTTAAGTTCTTTAGCCAATAATTATTTTCTGAAGTTTTGACATGGATTTTCTGTTTCTCGCAACTAAATAGTTGAGTGTAATACAGTTTATGGGAATCCCAAAGGGAATAACATAACATATAAATACTTAGAACCATAATATTGAACCAATACATTTCTTTGTTTTCCTTTAAGGGATGGTATCATTTGGTGATTAAAACTGGACATAAGCCAAATGTTAAGCCTGTGTTTCAAATTATTCCCTGATTTCATTCACAAACCATTATTTAGGTCCTTACACATAATTCTGCACCTAATTTATAAAGAAACTTATATAAAGAATTTAATTATATGCCAAACATTGAAAAAAATAATTTTATTAAATCCCCGAGCAAGCTCTGTAATGTTTTAATTTGAACATCAGTAGTATATAGATGAGAAAAGTGAGATGCAGAGAGTTTAAACAAAAGTTGTTTAAATTTTATAATGGGGAGAGCCAGAATAAAGATATAGGAGTTATGATTCCATAGTTAGAATTTTTCCTATTATATTAAATGAAATAGTTTTTAAAAAATAGTTCATGGGGCGCCTGGGTGGCTCAGTTGGTTAAGTGACTGCCTTTGGCTAGGTCATGATCCCGGAGACCCAGGATCGAGTCCCACATCCCGCTCCCTGCTCGGCAGGAAGCCTGCTTCTCCTTCTCTCACTCCCGCTGCTTGTGTTCCCTCTCTGGCTGTGTTTCTCTCTGTCAGATAAATAAAATCTTTAAAAAAATAAAAAATAAAAAATAGTTCAGTGGGTTTTTAATAGATATAGTTGACATATAACACTGCATAAATTTAAAGCATATAACATGTTGATTTGGTATCTTTATATATTGCAATATGATTACTACTGTAGTACTAGCAAACACCTCTCTCATGTCACATAATTATCACTTCTTTTTTTGTGGTAAGAACAATTAAGATCTAGTTTCTTAGCAGCTTTGAAGTTTATGATACAGTATGCTATTATCACTATGCTATGTACTGGAACTTAATTATCCAGAACTTGCTTATTTCTCAGTTGCAACTTTGTACCTTTAAACAACATCTCTCCACTTCTCCACACTTCAGCCCCTGGTACCATTATTTCATTCTGTTTTTATGAGTTCACCCTTTTTGGATTCTGCATATAAGTGATATCATACAATGTTCATCTTTCTGTGACTTATCTCCCTTTGCATAACACCCTTAGGTCTGTTCATATTGTTGTAAATAAAAGAATTTTTTTCTTTCTCATGCAGAAATATTCATGTGTGTGTGCACATGTGTGTTTATGCACACACATGCATATCTCATTTTTTTCTGTATTCATTCATCTATCGATAAACACTTGGGTTGTTTCCATATGTTGACTACTGTGAATAATGCTGTAATTAATGTGGGGCTGTAGACATCTTTTCAATATCCTGTTTTCATTACCTTTGAATATGTACTCAGCAGTGGGATTGCTAGATCATATGGTAGCTCTATTTTTAATTTCTTGAGGAATCCCATACTGCTTTCCATAGGGCTGACCCAATGTTATTCCAACAAAAGTACATCAGAATTCTCTTTTATATACATCCTGACCAAAACTTGCTATCTCTTAACTTTCTTGGTGATGGCCATTCTAACAGGTATAAGATAACATCTCCTTGTGGTCTTCATTTGCATTCTCTGATGATTAGTGATGTTGAACACCTTTTCATGTACCTGCTGGCCAGTTGTAGGTATTCTTAGAAAAATGTCTATTCAGTTACTATGCCCATTTTTAATAGAATCTTTGCTTCTGAATTGAATTGTATGAATGCTTTATATATTTGTCACTGAATTGTATGAATGTTTTATGTGTTTTTGATATTAATCCCTTAATGATGGACGGTTAGCAAACATTTTCTCCCATTCCACAGGTTGCCTTTCCATTTTTAGGGTTTCTTTTGTTGTACAGTAGCTTTATATTTTGATGCCATTCCATTTTTTGATTGTTGCTTTTGTTGCTTGTGTCAAAAGTCATTCC
The DNA here is from genome assembly GCA_004023965.1 of Spilogale gracilis. Lineage (NCBI taxonomy): Eukaryota > Metazoa > Chordata > Mammalia > Carnivora > Mephitidae > Spilogale > Spilogale gracilis. Next base: position 63,339 of record PITA01010921.1, on the reverse strand, counting down.
TAAGACCAATATCATGGAGTGTCTTTCCTGTGCATTATTCTAGGAGTTTATCACGTCTTATATTTAAGTCTTTGATAAATTTTGAGTTAATGTTTTTGTGAGTGGTGTAATATAGGTGTCTTATTTTATTTTTCTCAGCACCATTTGTTAAAAGACTATCCTTTCCCTATTGAGTGTTCTTGCCTTCTTTGTCAAATATAAATTAATTTTAATTTCTGAGGTTTATTTCTGAGCTCTCCACTCTGTTTTACTGGTATGTTGCCTCTTTTTATGCTATAACTGTACTCTTTTAATTACTATATCTTCAAGAAGTATGGTACTTCCAGTTTTGTCTTCTTTCTGCTTTGTCTATTCATACTATTTTGTGGTTCCATTCAAATTTTAGGATTGTTTTTTCTATTTCTATAAAAAATTCCATTGGGATTTTGATAGGGATTGCGTTGAATTTATAGATAGCATTGGCTAATATGGGCATTTTAACAATATTAATTCTCATCTGTGAACCTGGCATATCTTTCCACTTGTGACTTCTTTAATTTCTTTCATCAGGTCTTATAGTTTTCATTGTATGGTTCTTTCACTTCTTTGGTTAAATTTATAACTAAAGATTTTATTCTTTAGATGCTATTGTAAGTGGGATACTTTCTTTTATTTCTTTCTCAGAAGTTTAATTATCTGTTTATGGAAATGCAAATGAATTCTGTAAGTTGACTTTATATCCTGCAACTGTACTGAATTTGTTGATTAGTTCCAACAGATTTTTGGTTGACTCTTTAATATTTTTTATATATAAGTTGTATCATCTGCAAGTAGTGACAGTTTTACTTCATTCTGCCTGATTTTGATGCTACTTATTTATTGTATTATTATTAAATATTTAATAATGAATATAAAAATTAATATTATCTTATTATTAAATATTAAAGAGCAATGGTGAAAGTGGGCACCTTTGTCTTGATCTTGGAGAAAGGCTTTGATCTTTTACCATTGAGTATAATATTAGCTATGGGTCTGTTTTATATGGACTTTAATATTTTGAGGTACATTCCTTCTATACCCAATTTGTTGAAGGTTTTTATCATGAAAATATGTTGTATTTTGTAAAAAGCTTTTTTCTGCATATGTTGAAATGATCATATTTTTTATCTTTTATCCTATTAATAGTGTATTTCACATTTTTTGATTTGTGTATGTTGAGTCATCTTTGCCTTCCAGGGATAAATTCAACTTGGTCATGGTGCATGATCATTTTAATGTATTGTTGAATTCAATTTGCTAATATTTCTACATCTATTTTTTTCAGGGATATTGATTATAGCTGTTCTTTCTTGTGTTTTCCTTATCTGGCTTTGGTACCAGGGTAATGTTAGCCTCATAAAATAAATTTCTTCTGATTCAGCTTGGTAGAATGATCAATCTATTGCTGGAAGTGGTATTTTGAAGTCCCCTACTATTATTTGATTATAGTCTATTTCTCCTTTGAGATCTCTTAGTATTTGCTTAACATATTTATATGCTCCAATGTTGGATGTGTATAAATATAATTATTATATATTCTTGATGAATTGATCTCTTCATCGACAATGACAAAACAAGTAATCAAGTGGCATTAAATACATATCTATCAATAATTATTCTAAATGTAAATGGACAAAATGCTCCCCAATGAAAATACATAGGGTGTCAGAATGGATTAAAAAAAAAAAAAGCCCCATCTGTATGTTGTCTACAAGAGACTCATTTTAGACCTGAAGACACCAGCTGATTGAAAGTGAGGGGATACAGTACTATTTATCATGTTAATGGATATCAAAAGGAAGTTGGAGTAACCATACTTGTATCAAACGAGATTTTAAACCAAAGACTCTAACAAGAGATGATGATGGGTATTATGTCATAATAAAGGGAACAATCCAACAAGAAAGTATAACAATTATAAATATTTATCCCCCCCAACTTGGGAGTACCCAGATATATAAAACAATAACAAACATAAAGGAACTCATAGATAATAACACAGTGACAGCAGGGGACATTAACACCCCACTTACAGCAATGGGCAGATCATCTAAGCAGAAAATCAATAAGGAAACAATGAATTTGAATGACACACTGGTTGAGATGGACTTAACAGATATATTCAGAACACTTCATCCTAAAGCAGCAGAATACACATTCTTTTTGAGTGCCAATGAAACATTCTCCTGAATAGATGACATATTAGGTCACAAATCAGGCCTCAACAAGTATAGAAAGATTGAGATTATGCTGTGCATATTTTCTGACCACAAAGCTATGAAGCTTGAAGTCAACTACAAGAAAAAATTTGGAAAGACCACAAATAAATAGAGGTTAAACAATGTGCTATGGAGAAATAAATGGATCAAAAAGTAAACCAAAGAAGAAAGAAAGAAAAAATACATGGAAACAAATGAAAATAAAAAAACACAGTCCAAACCTTTGGGATGCAGCAAAAGTGGTCCTAAGAGGGAAGTATATAGCAATACAAGCCTACCTTAGGAAGCAAGAAAAATCTCAAATTAACAACCTAACTTTACAGATAAAGGAGCTAGAAAAAGAACAACAAAGCTTAGGAAGAAAATAATAATGATTAGAGCAGAAATAAATGATATAGAAAGAAACAAAAAAATAGCAGAACAAATCAATAAAACCAGGAGCTGGTTCTTTGAAAAAATTAACAAAATAGATAAACCTCACCCACCACACTTGTCAACAAGAATGGATAAAGGGTCCAGATAAGTAAAATCACAGATGAGAGAGGAGGACAAATAACAATATCACAGAAATATAATCACAAGGGAATTTTAGGAAAAAGTATATACCAACAAATTGGACAATGTAGAAGAAATGGATAAATTCATAAAAGCATATAAATTACCAGAAATGAAACAGGAAGAAATAAAAACCTTGAATAGACTGATCCAGCAAAGCAATTCAATCAGTAATCAAAAATATCTCAAAAAATAAAAGTCCAGGGTCAGATGGCTTCACAGGCAAATTATACCAAACATTTAAAAAAAGAGTTAATGCCTATTATTCTCAAACTATTTAAAAAAAATAGATGGTATCTCATTGTGGTTTTGATTTATATTTCCCTGATACCAACTGATGGTGAGCATTTTTTCATGTATCTGTTGGCCATTTATAAATGTATGTTTTCGTATGAAGGATGTGGAAAAGATTAGAAAAAAATTAAAGTGAACATTTTAAGAAAAATATGGGAAAAGATGTATTTGGGAGAAATTTATATAGTTAAGGAAACATAGCTTTGTCTTTACTGGGAAGGTAGACAGCAAGAAAGTGGGATAGTCAAGAGTAAAGTTCATATTTTTTTATTGGAGAAACTAAGTAGGTGGTGTCAACAGCTGAGGGAGTTAATTTTTAAATGAGAAGGATCTTATGAAGAATTTGACAATTTTCTTCACTAAATCGTGGATTTTAGATATTTCAAGAATTCATACAAAAATATCTGCATGCATTTATGTATATTTGAGCTTAAGTATGGCAAAGCCTGGATGACAGTCATTGACTGGCAGGGGAAAAATCATTTATTTTGCCTCTCACTGCTAGATCTAGCATCCTTTTATCCTAGTGTTAACAAAGATTGAGTCCAAATATCACTTTAAATTTATTGAAAAGTTGATGTTCTTAGACATTTTTTCTCAGTGGGAAATTCCTACTTCATAATTCTTCCTAAGTGAAGTTCTGGCCTCATTCATCCTAACTATGGAGCTTTGGAGAATAAGAAAAATGTAGTGGAAATGAGTAAAAATAAAGGAAACATGATCATTAAATAAGTAATAACAGTAAGCAAATTTGGTAATGGATATTTAGAAATGATTGGGAACTCAGAAAACATAGAGAAGAATGATTCAAGTATGTCAAAAACAAAAGATGGTTAGCACAATCATGACACCTGAAATGTATCAGCTGCAGCAATTGGTATAAGTGAATTAAAGATTGGAACATATCCTTTGAGTTAATAACTATGAGATAATTGTTGACTTTGGAGGAAGTTAATGCCATTAACTTTAGGTAAAAACAAAACAAAACAAACAAAAACCTTGGCAGGAACGCAGGCTCAATTACAAAGGATAGACAAGTTGCAGGGGGGTGATTTCCACTCTATACTTGATATAGAATTTCCTATTGTCCAGTCATCGGTGACCATAGATTAGTACCTTAGAAATCAAAACCCCAAATTATCCATGTTTTTTGTAGTTGAATGTGGTCTTACTTGAAGGTTCATAATCTGTAGATACATTACCAGCTTCACTTAGAGTCTTTAGGATGCAGTTGTCAGGCCATACGGTATTACAGAAATTTGAAGGGGTGATGATTGATACCTAAGTAATAGATACATGGGCCTTTATGAAAGAAAAAAAAGTGGTTCCTAAATGTTGAAGAACCACTAAAATAAATTTCATTGCCATTAAACTTGTCTAACTTAATTTTTTTTGAAGATATATTTATTTTAGAGAGAGAGCAGGGGAGAGGAGCAGAGGGAGAGAGAGTCCCAAGCAGATTCTACACTGAGCACCGAGCCCAACATGGGGCTTGATCTCACAACACTAAGATCATGGCAAGCTGAAACAAAGAGCTGGATATTCAATTGAATGTGCCACCCAGGTATCCTAAACCTGTCTAACTTATGTAAATAAGTGCCAACAGCGAGATACAAAATATGTTACAAAGGAAATGAAAGAAGAAACATCTTAACAAGCAAAAATGATGGTTTTTGATTAATTACTGAACCAAATGGGAGTTCATTTAAAGTAGTAAGATAAAGAAAGAGAGGAAAAAAAGAAAACACACTTTTGGAAATTTTTTCTACTCATAGTTTTTGTTTTTGTTTTTGTTTTTTTAAGTAGCTGGAGTTAATTGGAATTATTAAACTTCTCTTGTTTTTTTAAGTGATACGATATAAAGCATATTCCTGGTCTCCAGTGAGAAGCTAAGATTCTTCCATGTATGTTAATATGAAGAGTAAATACTCAGTTTTTAGACTTTATTCATTCTGAGAGGGAGAGAAATTGAAATGGGTAACAAAAATGGGAGGTGGCAGTGGAAAATTAGTTTTATGTATGTGGAGAAGTTTGATATAGATTATTAAAGACAAAACATATTTATGGTTGAGTTTAAGGTAAAAGAAAGTTCTACCATTATCTGGTTTTCTCTCTGGAAAACTATAACATGATAAGAGAGTCACATGAGAAAAAAAAAAACATGTTTTTGATGTTTTCTTTATAAGAAAAGAGGTTTCTGATCTTTTCACTTTCTTAACTGTTTTACCTTTTAAATCTTATAAATTATGATAAAAATTGAGTCTCAAAAGGGAAGAATTTGGTGTGTGTGTGTGTGTGTGTGTGTTACTTAAAGTGGAATCATAATAATTTAGAATACCTAACAAAAATTGGGGAGAATACTGAACAACTCTCAGTCAAAAGGTAGAGATGAAATGGGAAAACGGACAGTGTCAACAGATTCTAGCAAAGTCTAGAGGGGAGAAAAGCAAGTCGTATTTTACTTAATCCTAGGAAAGTGAACAGAAAATTATTTCAGCAAGTCAAGGGAAGAGGTAGAAGCTTGTGGGCATCACATACCTTTGAAAATGTTTCCTGGGATGCCTGGGTGTCTCAGTTGGTTAAGCATCTGCCTTTGGCTCAGGTCATAATCCCAGGGTCCTGGATTCGAGTCCCATACTGGGCTCCTTGCTCAGCAGGAAGTCTCCTTCTCCCTCTGTCTTCTGATTTCTCTGCTGATGCTCTATCAAATAAACAAATAAAAATCTTTTAAAAAATGTTTCTGGATAATGGATGAGAAAAAGTCTGGTAAGATGTAATATAGTAGTAGTGTGGGTCAGGAAAGATGATCTGACTACCTAGGTAGCACTTTGTAGAAACTTTACTCACAAAAGTCATTCTGCACTTCTAAAAAAAATTTCCATCCCCCCAAAAGGATAGCTTATAAGACAGGTTTAAAACTTCATAAACTTAATCATATAAATAATGTAGAAGTTAGAAAAAAATCTCTAAAAGAAATTGGAGTATTGTCATGTGAAGATGTGGAGTTTGCATATATGATCTAGAATTGAAAGTTAAATCAGAATCACTTTTGTCTAAGATCTCATTTGGATGCATGCCCATGAAATAATGTCATTCTAAGTTTCTAAATTTCAATTGCTTGAATTAATACCCAAATGGACTGACCCAGATGGAGTCATTTTCTGTGTGAAGATAAGAATGTGATGAGGACATGTGCCACATCTTTAGAATTACACTAATTTGCTTATCTAAAATTTAAATTAAAATGACCCCAAATGACAAATTATCTAAACAATATGCTACTGCTGTAGACAACAAAAAATAATTATGTCCTGGTTTTCATATACGTTCAAGGAGAAAAAAAAAACTAGATTTGTGCAATTTAACGTAAACTCTCAGTCTTTGGAAACTATTTTCTAAGAGGCATCTTTATTTTAGAATTAGAAAGCAGTGAATAGAAATATTCAGTATTAACTTTGGATAAGATTCATGCAATGAAAAACTTTCCATTTTCCATAATATATTCAACAATTTTGGAGACAAATATGTACAAATAAAAATGAAAGTTTTAATTCTTTATCACACAAAAAAAGCAGCTAAATTAAAAATAGAATATCAGTCTAAATGAGTCACTGTACACTGTAAATACAAGGAAAGTCTATGTTTTGACAGTCAGGTCTGGTACCTGAAGCTGCATAGACATTGAATTTAATTAAATCAAATATGAAAGGGCATATTCCCCAGGCTCAGAAGTCAAGGTGGAAAGGTGCAATCTGCACTTTTTGAACTTTTTCCCACCAAAAACAATAAAACTTTCATTTTTTAATGTATGCTACTTAAGGGGAAAAAAGGGATATTATTTTTATGATTAAATGTAGACCCATTAAAACTGGGAAGAAGACCCAAATAAAATCTCTACCAATGTTCATATTTCATAATTGCAGAGGCAAACAATAAGCAATGAATCTGACTAAACTCCAGCACTCCATTTGGATATACATCATGGCTGACAGTTTAAGAAAATTGATTTAAGCTTCTCACCGACTATGTGCCAAATATGTGAATACCTTGAATAATTTTATCCACTTACCATACCATTTTTAGACTTTCAATTATTAAAATTGCACAGATAAGAGGAAAAGTGAGAAATAATAAGACACCACACCAGCTGTGCTGAGCTATTTAGACTTACACAGCTTGAATATTAAATTATCTAGGAAGTGAAACTGTAATAAACATGAAAAGCATATTCTCTCAGAGACTCAAACAGTTCTCAGAATTAATAATGGTATTTTTGCACATTTCTGTAGTTAGAGGACAGATTATGTAGTAGTCTAGATGGAGATTAATCCTTCATAGACACATAGAATGAAAATGCTCCTTGCTAAAGCACCATATATTCACAAATCTTTAACTAGACCTTAACTAGACCCTGCTGTAAATTAAGAAATTCTGGAAGTTGTTTTGAATCTTAATGATCATCAGGGTATCCGCTTAGTTAATACATGGTAGTGATAAATTGTATTATGCTCTGATTAAAGAATTATTTTTGAGGAAAAGTGAGATGACTAGCAGTGTGCTAAAAAGGAATCTGGAGAATGGAATGAGTGAAAGAGTCTTCCAAAAATGTCTAATTTACAGCAAGGGAGTAGTTTAGGCACAGGAAGGATAACTACAATTATAAAAAGTCAATACTGAAACTTCATTAGGCAACTGATTAATTGAGTGGCAGCAGTAGAATAGATGGTGCAAGTAAAAATAAAATCTTTCTATAACCATGTTTGCTTGCTTTAGGATGAGTCTTATTTTAAATGTCATTTAGCCCTTCCATTCATATTTATTTTCTTATGGTGTGTTGTGCTTGGTATCCATCCTCATACTCAAGCAAAAGGAAAAACTGAGGCAGTTTAGTAGGAGAGATGGGGAAATCAAATTGCCTAACTCTACCCAGTTGAAGGTGTTACTTAAAAAAAAAAAAAAAAAAAAAGGAGGGGGGGCGCCTGGGTGGCTCAGAGGGTTAAGCCTCTGCCTTCGGCTCAGATCATGATCTCAGGGTCCTGGGATCGAGTCCCAAATCTGCTTTCCCCTCTTTCTCTGCCTGCCTCTCTGCCTATTTGTGATCTCTCTGTGTGTCAAATAAATAAATAAAATATTTTTTTAAAAAAAGTATTTTCCTCATGTGAGTCCTAAGAGCAGTAGATTTCAAGAAACAGAAGTAGGAGGAAGAAGAGAAGGAGAAGAGGCAGGGAAAGGAGCAAAAGAGAAGATGAGGAAGAAAAGGAAGAGGAAGATCAGAAAGAGGAGGGACAGAGAGAGAAGAAGAGAAGATGTGTGTGTGGGTGGGGTGGGCTGGGGGTGGATTTCTTACCAGGACCCTGAGGAAATGAGTGAATTGTAGGTCCAGCAACAGGAAACTGAAGTGAAAGGGGAGAGAGAAGTAGGTAGAATGTTGACAAGTGCCTCATGTCCTTAGTATGGAGCAATCTTCCCACTGCTTGCTTGAATCACAACTACTTTACCCATTTACCCTGTTAACTCTGAACACTCTGTAAAGTATCAGCACAGAAGTTTCTTCCTCTAGGAAGACTTTCTTGTTCCTCAAAGATAGGATAGATGATTTTACTGTATTCTTACATTTTTGTGACCCCCTCCCCATAGATTTTACTCACATTAGGAAAGAAATTATCTGATTGTTAATGTTACAATGTTATAACCTCAGAAATTTTGTACATTTTATAAATCATACTATTTATTCATAAATGCCACTAGAATAAATGATTAAATAAAGAGTCTCAGAAGATCCCACGTATTCACAAGATCATTTACTTTCCTATGATTTTATTGGAGCCATAGTCTTCTGTAGATTTTTTTTTCATTTCAAATTGCTTAATAGTTTTAATTTTAGAATAGTTTTAGATTTACAGAAAAGTTGAGAAGATAATGTGAAGAGTTCTCTTATACCTTGACCTAGACTGTGCCAGTTATTAGCATCTTGTGTTAGCATGGTGTATTTGTCACAATAAATAAACCCAGTATTGATACATTTTTATTAAGTAAATGACACACATTATTCAGATTCCCTTAGATGTTACCTTAATGTCATCTTTCTATTCCAATATTTTGTTCAATACTACATTACATTTAGTCATCTTGTTTTCTTAGGTTCCTATGGACTGTGGCATACTTGTATTAGAGAACTTTGACAGTTTTAAGAGAACTTGGTCAGGTATTTTATAGAATGCTCCTAGTTTGTAGTTTGTCTGATATTTTTCCTCATAATTATGCTGAGGTTTTATGTTTTGGGGAGGAAGATCATAAAGATAAAGTGCCATTTCCTTGCCTTGATATGATTCATGTTCTCAATATAACTTACCACTGTTGATGTTGATCTTGATCACCTGGCTGAGGTAGGGTTTATCTCAACTCCCCACTGTAAGGTTTCCCCTCCCAATTCCATATTGCACTATTTGGAAGGAATTCACTATGCACAACATGAACTTGCTTGTTTTTGTTTTAGACTTTTTTTTTTTTTGAAATTTCAATATAGGTTTTTGTGTTACCATGAATAAAGCCAGTTTTATTTTTTTTCTTTATAACTTTTCTTTATAACTTTTAGGATTTCTGGTGTGATGTTGAATAGGAATGGTGAGAGAAACCATCCTTTCAGTGTTCGTGATCTTAGAAAACACGAGTTCAGTCTTTCACCACTAAGTACAATATTAGGCATAGGTTTTCATAAATTCTCTTTGTTAGATTAAGGGAATTCTCTTCTAATTCTAAAACTTTGCAAGGTTTTACCATGTTAGGGGTATAAATTTTGTCAGCTACTTTTTCAGTAACTATTGATATGATCATATGGTTTTTCCTTTTTATTCTGCCAAGATGATAAGATATATTGACTGATTTATGAGTGTTGAACCAGCTTTTTTTCTTAGAATGAAACCCACTTGGTTGTAATGTACTATTTGGTATGATTTTAGTGTCTTGGTTCATGAAAGATTATAGTCTGTAACTTCCTTTCTGGTAATGTCTTTATCTTACTTAAGTTTTAGGGTGGTGCTGGCCTCATGCATTTTCACATTCCATTGTTACATGCATACACATTTGGATTATTAGTACTATTGAGCATTATTTCCCATATTTATCCTTGATATCTTCTTTGTTCTAAAGTCTGCTTTTCTGAATTAATACACCTATTCCTGATTTCTTTTGAACTGTATTAGCAAGGTCATTGCTATGTCATTCTCCATCTCATTTTTAACCTATGCAAACCCTTCTATTTTTTCTTACACACAACATAAAATTAATTCATTCATTTCTTCTTCTTCTTCTCCTTCTCCTTCTCCTTCTCCTTCTCCTTCTCCTTCTCCTTCTCCTTCTCCTTCTCCTTCTCCTTCTCCTTCTCCTTCTCCTTCTTCTTCTTCTTCTTCTTCTTCTTCTTCTTCTTCTTCTTCTTTCTTCTTTCTTCTTCTTCTTTTCTTCCTCTTCCTCTTCCTCTCCATCTTCTCTCTCTCTAATATTTGGTTATCTATTATGACTCTGTTGTTATTGGTATATTTTGACTTCTCACACTTAAAGTAATGATTGTTATAGTTGGATTAATATCTGTCCTCTGTAACTCTCCTATATTCATTGCCTTTTTAGTTTATTTTTTCCCTCTGATTTTTTTGACCATCTGCTTTTTGTAAAGATATTTATTTATTTATTTATTTATTTATTTATTTATTTATTTGAGAGAGAAAGAATGAGAGAGAGAGAGCACAAGGGGGAAGTTCAGAAAGAGAAGCAGACCCACCACTGAGCAGGGGGCCCGATGTGGGACTTGATCCTGGGACTCCAGGATCATGACTTGAGCCGAAGACCATTGCTTAACCAACTGAACTATGCAGGCACCCAGCCATCTGCTTTTAACTGCACATTTTGTTTCCATTTTTAACCATCTTTTAGGTTATCATCTATGTTTTTTTAAAAATTGTGGTTAGTTTTCCTGGTGTTAAAATACATTGGGTAGGGACACTTGGGTGGCTCAGGTGGTTGAGCAACTGGCTCTTGACTTCTGTTCAGATCATGACCTCAGAGTCCTGGAATCAATCTTTTCTGCATTGGGCTCTCTGCTCAGCTGGGAGTCTGCTTGTCCCTCTTCCTCTGACCCTTGCCCCTGTTTTTGTTCTCTCTCTCTCTTGCTCTGCTCTCTCTCAAATAAATACAATCATTTTAAAAAATTAAATATATTAGATAAATCATGTAATTATACCTTCCAAACAATATAATATAGCTTCACATGTAGTAAGTACTTTATAACAAATATTCCATTTTCCTTTCTTTTGTGCCTTGTGATATTGTTATCATTTACTTCACTTATTTTTATACTGTCATCCAATAAATAATCATTATTATGAATTTAAACAAATAATTATCTCACAAATCAATTAAGATTAAGAAAAATACAATATTTTACCTTACTTTCAATTATTGTACTTCTTTTTTCTTTAAGATTTTATTTATTTATTTATTTGACAGAGAGAAACACAGCTAGAGATGAAACATAAGCAGGGGGAGTGACAGAAGGCAAAGAAGACATCCAGCCCAGCAGGGAGCGCGATGTGGGGCTCGATTCCGGATCTCTGGGATCATGACCTGAGGCGAAGACAGTCACTTAATGAACTGAGCCACCCAGGTGCCCCTCAATTATTGTATTTCTAATACTCTTTGTTTATATAGTTCCAAGTTGCCAACCTATTTCATTGTTCTGCTTGAAGAAATTCTTTCAACATTTGCAGAGCTGGTCTGAGGGAGATAATCTCTCAAAGTTTTTGCCTGGGAAGATCTTTATTACTCCTTAATTTAGGAATAATAATTACACTGAATTTAAATCCTATGTTGATGTTTCCTTTTTCATTTTCTTTTTCTTCCCTCCCTTCCTCCCCCCGCCCCCTCCCCTTAATACTTTAAGGATTCACTTCATTCTGTTTTTTCTTGCAGGGCTTCTGAAAAGAAAATAAGTCTACTGCAGTTTTTAATTCTTGTTCTTGGATAGATATGTTTTCCACCACCACCCTCCCACAATAATCTAGCTTCTTTAAGATTTTATTGTTGGAGAATAGGAGTAAGATGGCAGAGAAGTAGGAGACTTTGTTTCAACTGTTCCCCTGAAATGAGCTAAAAATCTACTAGAACACTCTAAACACCCATGAAATCAGCCTGCGATATAAGGCTACACACTCCTGGATCTCTACGGGGGCAGATCATCAGTGGAGAGGTAAAGTGGAGTGGGAGTGCTCAGACTGATTTTGGAGGATAAACAGAAAGGGGAGGGAGCCACCAGAAGCAACCCATTGGAAAGTCATACCATGTCTGTTCTGGACCATCCAGAGGGGAGCAGACTGAGGCTTTTCTCTGACATGGAGTTTTGGGTGCAGACAGTTTACTTTGCTCTGACTCGCCAAAAAGCCACAAAAAGCCACCAAAGAACAAAAACGTCCAGAAAACAAAAGCATGAAAAATGGGTTTCCATAGAACCCAGCCCCTTCATAGGGACCGCGAGACTCAGCCCAAGTAAGACCGACTGAAAAACAATGCGGCAGGCCCCACCCCAGAAAGCAAGCCAAAAGAACAAGAGGATAACCACCAAAGGGTCTCCATAAAACTGAAAAAACCTCAACATCAGGGAAAAAAACAATGTATTGAGCTGCCAGTACTACCCCAAAACCTGTATATTTTACAGATACAGCTTTTTTTTATTTGTTCTCATGATTCTTGTGCTTTTATTTTTTGAACCTACTTATCATTACAACTCTATGTTTAATACAACATTCCATAACTTTTTAACTTGAACTTTTTTCATACATATACCTGTGTTTCTTTTATTTTTTTAATATACACATAGATATAAGCTTCAAGGTAATCCTTTTTCCTTATTCAATATTATCTCTCTATATAAACCAGTTTTAATTACCATATATCTCTGGAAAGTTGAGTCCTCTAACAAAAATAAGAAGATACACCCAGGAAGAACTGAAATACCTTCCTTGCCCACATTGAGGGTTTGTAACCATCTTCCCACCTTATTCTGTCAGTGTTTCTGTGTACTTGGTTTTGTCTTTGTACTATATAAATCTTATTCTTGGGGATCATTTGGGCTGGGTTTTGTTTTGTTTTGTTTTTCTTTTCTTATACTTTCTTATACTTTTGGTTTTTGTGTTTATTAATTTTCATTTTTGTGCCATATAAATCCTACCTTTGGGACCTATTTTCGCTGTTTGTTTTTGTTTTTGTTTTGTTTTTTTCTGTTTTCTGTTTTCTTTCATTTTGGTGGTGAATTATGATTGCTGCAAAACCTTCCAATGGGCAACTTGCCTGGTTCATGGTTGGTATATTCAGCTGTACATCCCTTCAACCATCTCTCACCAAAATGACTCAAGAAAGAACACCCAAGAGAGGAAACATTCAGAGACTGTGACCTCTGTGACAGAAATACTGGATATCAACATAAACAATACATCAGAAATGAAATTCAGGGTAGCAATTATCCAGGCAATGGCTAAGTTGGAAAAGACCATTAGTGAAAACATGGTCTCTACAAGAAATATTAAGGGAGGTTTTATAAAATAAGAAAGAACCCAAAAGTGACACAGAAAAGAAATTTACAAAGGCAATCTATAGAAACAAGGACTTCACAGGCAACATGATATCAATGAAAACTTACCTTTTAATAATCACTTCCAATGTGAATGGCCTAAATGCTCCCATAAAATGGCACAGGGTTGCAGACTGGATAAAATAATAGGACCCTTCCATATGCTGTCTATAAGAGACACATTTTGAATCTAAAGATACATCCAGACTGGAAGTGTAGGAATGGAGAATCATACTTCATTCCAACAGGCCTCAAAAGAAAGCTGGGGTAGTGATTTTCATATCAGATAAATTATGTTTTCAGCTAAAGACTGTAGTCAGAGATACAGAAGGACACTATATCATTCTTAAAGGGTCTATCCACCAAGAAGATCTAACAATTATAAATATTTATGTCCCTAACATGGGAGCAGCCAACTACATAAGCCAAATGTTAAGCAAAATAAAGAATCATATTGATACAAATACATTAATTGTACGTGATCTTAACACACCTCTCTCAGTATCATACAGATCATCTAAACAGAAAGTTAACAAAGAACCAAGAGCTTTGAATGACACATTGGACCTGATGGACCTCATAGATATATTCAGGACATTCCACCCTAAAACAGAAGACTACTCATTCTTCTCAAGTGCACATGAAACTTTTTCCAGAAGAGACCACATACTAGGTCACAAATCAGGGCTCAACTGCCACCAACAGATTGAGATTATTCCCTTCATATTCTCTGACCACAATGCCTTGAAACTGGAACTCAACCACAGGAAAAATTTCAGAGGGAATTCAAACACTTGGAAGCTAAAGACTATCCTGCTCAAGAATGTTTGGATCAACCAGGAAATCAAAGAAGAACTTAAGGGAACCTGGGTGGCTCAGTGGGTTAAGCCTCTGCTTTCAGCTTAGGTCATGCTCTCAGGGTCCTGGGATCAAGGCCTGAGTTGGGCTCTCTGCTCAGCAGGGAACCTGCTTCCTCCTCTCCCTCTGCCTATTTGTGATCTCTCTGTCAAATAAAAAAAAAAAATTAAAAGACAAACTTAAACATTCATGAAACCAATGAGAATGAAGATACATTGATCCAAAATCTATGGGATATGGCAAAGGCAGTCTTAAGGGGGAAATACATAGCCGTCTAAGCCTCTCTCAAAATAATTGAAAAATCCCTAATACACCAACTCTCTTTACATCTAAAGAACTGGAAAATCAACAACAAATTAAGCCAACTCCACACAAAGACAGGTAATAATTAGGATTAGAGCAGAGATCAATGAATTAGAAACTAGAGATACAGTAGAACACATCAACAAAACTAGAATTTAGTTCTTTGAAAGAATTAATAAGATTGATAAACCATTGGCTGAACTAATCCAAAAGAAAAAAGAGAGGACCCAAATTAGCTATCTGTTCTTATATGTATTTTAGGTTATTTTCATTAGAGCCTTTTACATATGTCATAGTTTGTTTGAAACCTTGTCTATAATTCTAGCATTTGTATCAAATCTCAGTTAAATTCTGATAATTGCTTTGTTTCTTGGCTTGTAAATTTTCTCTTTTTTTTTTCTTTATTTGAAAGCTCGATATGTATTGGTAATAGGAACTCAAGTAAACAGGACTTTAGTATGAAGATCATACTGGTATGAGTAAAAAAGTAAATGTGCTGTGTTTTTATATAGCTGTACATACCAGTCTTTAAATTCCTCTCTTGTTTTTGTTTTTTGAATCTGTTCCTTATAGCTTTTTCAGTTATAACCCTCTGTTGTTATTTTGGAAACCTGTTGGTATTCCAGTAATATGTGGGAGATAGGGAGCATTCTGTAATCTTCCAATTAAATCTGAGCATTTTAGTGGACTTTTCTCAGGGCTGTAGCCTTCATAAATGTTTCCCCTTGATTATGCTTCCACCCAACCCACCTCCACTATTCTTTTACTTGGCTGCAGCATATTTCTAATACTTTTTTCTTCAACCCTGACTCCTGTTGACTATGTTTTTTGTTTTGTATTGTTTCATTTTTCCTTTTAGGAATCACAGGAAGACTAGAGAGGACTGGAGTGGAAGGTACTTCATTTGTCCAGTAAGGATAAGATTTTAGGGCACCTGGGTGGCTCAGTGGGTTAAAGCCTCTGCCTTCAGCTCAGGTCATGATCTCAGGGTCCTGGGATAGAGGCCTGCATCAGGCTCCCTGCTCAGCGGGGAGCCTACTTCCTCCTCTCTCTCTGCCTGTCTCTCTGTCTACCTGTGATCTCTCTCTCTGTCAAATAAATAAATAAAATCTTAATAAAAAAGATTAAAAAATTTTAGACATGTACTCTGTCAAAGCCCTTTCACCTGGATAAAGGGATTTTATTTCACCAAGGTCATATTTCTCTTCCTCCTCCCGTCCCTGTATAGCTATGTGGGGATCTTTCTCAGATCCTCACAGGGGGAACTTGGCTGGAAGTTACTGGAGAAAAAAATCTATGAAAATGTGAATACCCAGCTAAGACTGTAGTTCTAAGGAATTTGTGGATCTCTTAATACTCCACACTCAGCCTCCCACAGTTGTTCAAAATTTCCATTCAGTTGTTCTTACCAGTCCATTGCTCAAGCAACTCCTTTTCCAAATATGCAGATCTCTGATGCTGTATCTCTCCGAATCCTTCTGTCTCCAGAATTCAGGCGACATCTGGTAAGGACAGGAGGAGAAGTTGCAAACTCTTTACACATCGGACCTGAAATTGGAAATATCTTAGATTTATTTTTAGAAGGAGAAAACTCATTTTTCTTCATGAATAATAGTTGGCTCACGTATGTAACTGAAGAGCCAAACCCTGTCTTTATGAATAATGACTTCAACTAATAACCATGGGGCTACTTATAGGTGATGTCATATTATCTCCAGACAGAGAATAGTTGAAGATGGGGCAAAATTAAACACCTTTTGTATTTCAAATGAAGTACTGATTATTTTCTTGTGGAGTTCACAGGGTGAAGACATTTTTTCAACTTCATCAAAAAAATTCCTTTGATCTTTCCTTTGATCTCCCTTTTGATGTCAGAATGAACCATCTTGCTCATGAGAGGATTTTATATGAAGGCTGAGGAATAAGAAATTAACTGCCTTCCATGCTTTCCAAAAATGGTTCTTCAATGACACTATATAAAAATCATGTTAAAAAAAGTTAGAATTCTCCAAGTCTATCTCGCCCAGTAAATATTATTTATTTAGTTAACCTTAATCCAGGTGTTACTACCTTCAAATGCCAACATTGAATGCACTAATATGTTTCAGGAGAAAGCAGTGACTTTCTCTTATAAGTAGTAAAAAATATTGATAGCATGTATTATGCTAATATTATAAAATATAGAATGAAGGAAAATGAATAAAATATAGGAAATGAATAAAATATAACTACATGATAGGGTAAAGGCTAAAATATTCTATTTATATATGAGTCAAAATTTGGCAAATATATACAATATGCTTTCTATATCCTAAAAACTAGAATGTTGGGGTGCCTAGGTGGCTCAGCTGGTTAAGCGACTGCCTTTGGTTCAGGTCATGATCCCAGAGACCTGGGATTGAGCCCCACATCAGGCTCTCTGCTCGGTGGGAAGCCTGCTTCTCCCTCTCTCACTCCCTCCTGCTTGTGTTCCCTCTGTAGCTGTATTTCTCTCTGTCAAATAAATAAATAAGACTTAAAAAAAAACTAGAATGTTGTCAAAATTCTAATTTTTATACTAGATCATTACATTTTAGGTTGTAGGTATTAGAAGGCATAGATTTTCAATCTGATTATTCCTATGTATATACATCCATACCAACATAGACCAAATACATACAGACTCTTTATCAATGGTTGAGCATGTGTGAGGATATAGATTCTGATCCTGCTTTTACTATTTGTCACCAATTATATCTTCAAAGAATAGGAACATATATAGCATATTTTTTTATTTAGTATGTGTTCTGTTAATTTTTTATGCATATAGTTTTATTTTCATCTCATAACAGTCTTGTGAGAGAAGTAATATTAGTATCAATATTTTACAGATGGCAAAAATTTGAGACTTGGATTTTGAACATGTGTTAAAGTCTATCCATCTAATAAGTGATGATGTGTATTCATATTTAATAATAGGCATAATCAAAATCCATATCCTCATCTTCCAGTCATGTCAGTAAAGTAAATGACTTTAACACTTCCAGACAAAGAAAAACAGTTCTACATATCCCATGTCATCAGGGAAATGCAAATTAAAAAATGAGATACCACTACACATCTATTAGAACTACTAAGATCTAGAACAGTGATTATTACCAAATGCTTCCATAGGGGTGGAGCAGTAGGAGTTCTCATTAATTAGTGGTGGGAATGCAAAATGGTAAAGCCACTTTGGAATACAGTTTGGTGGTTTCTTATAAAACAAAATATGCTCTTATAAAACTAAATATGTTCTTAATATATGGTTCAGAAATACTCTTTGGTATTTACCCAAAGAAGTTGAAAATTTATGTCCACACAAAAACCTGCACAGAAGTGTTTATAGCAACTGTATTTGTAATTACCAAAATTTGAAAGCAGTTATGGTGTCCTTTAGAAAGTGAATAAATAAAGAAACTAACTTTAGACAATGGAATAGTGTACAGTGTTAAAAAGAGATGAGCTGTCAAGCTATAAATACATATGGAGGAACCTTAAATGGATATTATTATTTTAAAGATGTCAGTATGAAAATGCTACACACTGTATGATTCCAAATATCTGGTATTCTGAACAAGGCAAAACCATGGAGATAGAAAATATCAGTGGTTGACAGAGACCACAGGGGTGAGGGGTAGTAGGCTGAGCACAGGGGATTTTTACGGCCAGAAACATACTCTGTATGATACTATAATGATGGGTATATGCCATTACATAATTTTTTCAGACTTACAGAATATACAACACAAAGGGTTAATGGTAATGTAAACCCTTATCTACTAATGACTATCAATGGACACTGTGTGATGTGTCAGTTTAGTTTCTTCAGTTGTAACAAATGTAACCTCTGGTGGTAGATGTTGATAATGAAGGAAGTTATGGATGTGTAGAAGCTAGGACACCTGGGAAAACTCTGTACTTTTCTGTCAGTTTGTTGTAAACCTAAAACTGCTCTCCAAAAAAGTCTTAAAAAAAAATGGAAAAGAAAGATCATTCTAGGGTTTTGATCAAATAATAGTAATTGGTAAGCTATAGCTAGTATTAGTCTTTTTCATTAGTAAGTAGGCAAACCTATCTTCTCTTTATATCTCTGTTTTTTAACCTTACCCTGGAACCCCTGACTTTTTCAAAGAGAAATTGAATAGCATCTCAAGTTCAATTATTCTATTTTTCATGCAATACGTAAAAAATACTATCTTAAATTCAGTATAACTGTAATTGTATAAATTGTTATTAAATTGTTATTCATGCAGAATGGTCTAAACATATTCTTAATTTATTATTCATGCAGAATGGTCTAAATATATTACTATAAACATCAATAGACACACCAGCCTGTTTAAGATATAATGTGTTATTATTTATTAGAATTTGTATTAATTGAAATGTTGTGCACCTGACAATAATTTAAAATACACATTAATATTTAAAAAGTGGTTCTATTATTTTGACTTTCGTAACAAAGAAGTGAATATGGTTTATATTCTCATGACTTGTTTAGATTTCTTTACACAAGGGACATATTATTTTGTGTGCCAAATGTCAAATTGACTCTTCTTGTCAATTTAGGAAATGACTATTTGAAAATTTGCTGTTGACCATCTGTTCCATTGACAGAGTGGCAGGTGTTTCTATTTTGCTTTACCAAATCTTAATAATTTATTGGATAGTTTAATGATACTCATGGTGGTATAAAGATTGTTTGTTGTATTGGCTTGCTAGTTGGAGACCATAATTTTTTTTCATAGGGAAAACCTACCTAATTTGATCTTAATATGATTATCTGTCTTTGGTCAGCCTTGTTCACAAGTGGAAGTAGAACTAATTATTTTTAAATGCATGTCTACTATGTCCAAATTTTTAATGGGATATAAACTGAAGAAAGAACACTTTGTTGAATATATCTATAAGTTCTCTCTGTATCTGTATTTACATCTCTCACTATTTTAAAATTATGTTCTGAGAGTTTTATCACAATATTTTAACAGTATTTATATGTATAAACTGTCATGTAGGCATTTCTCTGAAGAATGAATTGATACATAAAAATGAGAATTTCTTTTCAGAGTACACTGAAATTTCACTTAACCACCAATGTTATTTTCCAGCAGTGGGTAAGAATTAAAATTTGTACCATCTTTTAAAAATATATAACACAATTAACCATATTCCTGCTGAAATTATAGTACATAATAGGATTTCTGTCATAGCTTTGTTATAAATCTGTGATGGCTTAATTTAGAGAGTATATAAAATCATATAGCACAAAGTAAAAGTGTATTTCACACTAGTAATTCAATTAAAGTTATAGGAGTTATCTTAACATTTTTAACAGCGAAGATGTCTATTGATCTCTTTAACATTTTTCAATGTTAGAATTATGATTTTTATATAATAAGGCTTTGAACCTTGAGGTCTTAATTATGCTTAAATATATAATGTATTGAAATCCCAAACATCTATTTGGCTTATTTTTGGTTGGGAAATGTGTGTATTCCATACTAGTTTTTTTCAGCGTCATGGCTCTGTCAAGTGGTCTTTCCATGACCTTCCTCTGAGTAAAAGTAGGATTAGTCTTTCATTTAAACAAACACATTGTCAGGTTTCTCACCTATTATATTAGAAGATTACAATTTAACCTTGGTTTCACTTCCTTTCCTCATCTTTAAGTAATGATAAGAATAAAAATCTTGTAAAGTTGTTGTAAGGATTAAAATTTAGAAAAATCCAAGGAAAGTGTTTTTCACAGTGCTTTACATTGAATAAAATTTCAATAAGTGTTATTATATATATTAAAGTATATGTTATATATATGTTTTGCTTCCCCGAAAACACAATAATAGTATTTTTTTTAAGATTTTATTTATTTATTTGACAGAGAGAGAGATCACAGGTAGGCAGAGAGGCAGGCAGAGAGAGAGAGGAGGAAGCAGGCT
This sequence comes from Spilogale gracilis, assembly GCA_004023965.1. Classification (NCBI taxonomy): domain Eukaryota; kingdom Metazoa; phylum Chordata; class Mammalia; order Carnivora; family Mephitidae; genus Spilogale; species Spilogale gracilis. The sequence continues at coordinate 42,520 of PITA01010921.1, read as the reverse complement.
CCCCGCTGAGCAGAGAGCTCAGTCCCAGGAAATAATTTATTATTGTAAGTAGGAAAATCTCTACCTCTTGGTCTTTCTTAGTTTTCTTATTGAAACATTTTAATACAATTTTTGATACAATGCTGCTTTTAGGAATACAACCATTATATCACATAGTGAATGAAAGATCTATTTGTATGAAATATATTCCTACTCAGGATAAAGATACTTACAGACAAGGTAAAGAACTAAGATACTCAGTTTGTCAGTATAGTTTTTTCAATTAAATGATTAATCATTCAGATTATCACTCTATTGTATAGGGGTATTTAAGTCAGGGTTTTTTTTTTGTTGCTGTTAATTTTTAACATTTTTTAGAATAATTTTAGGTTTACTGGAAAGTTGCAAAGGTAATAAAGGAAATTTTCATATGTCTTTCATTCATTTTCCTCTAATGTTAGTTAACATTAGTTATATAATTATAGTACATTGTCAAAACTACAAATTTAACATTGGTATTTTATTAACTAAACTACAGACTTTATTCAGATATCCATTAATATCCTGTGTCTTCTTCAGGACCCAATATAGTTTGAACTATTCTGAGGAAGTAGAGTGAGCATTTGAGAATGAGATTCATATCAGACAGACTTGGAAATCAAGTTCTAGTAATGACCTGTATAATGCATACCTTCAGACAAGTAGGATAATTACATTGAAACTCCTTTCCTTCATTTGCAAAACAAATTGATATAGTATATGAAGTATCTAATTCAGAAGGATGTTGTTATGACTCAATAAAATGATTAGAGTAAACAATTACACTTTATCTAATATAATCTCTCAATAAATGTTCAATTCCTAGTGTGGTCTTAAGATTTTTTTCTTTTTTCACAGACTTTTAACTATTGGCTTCCAGCTTCCTACAGAGATTCTCAGGTCATACAAAAGTTTAAAATCTAAAACCAACAAACAAACGAACAAAAACCCAACAACAACAACAATAAAAAAAAACATTTAAAATCTGGCAACATATAGTAAAATACAGAACCATAGTATTAAGGTGTTGGGGGTGTGTACAGCTATTGCCACATTGGCTTAAGAAAATATTCATAATGGTAGCAGGATAAATTGAATAAAGCTTTTCAACTAGGCTTTGGAAGTGCTATCCATTAGAGATGTCTGTTTTTATATGTAATGACCTTCAGTTAATGTGGATGAACTGCAAGTAAAACAGGTAAAGTGAACCATACTCTATAGTCCTATTGTGATGTTATAGAATTGACACTGTATGGTCCTGAGGTAGAACAATGACTTTCTTAGCGATTTGGAGGATTCTCTATCTCTTAATTATGTAGTATGCTACTTAAGAGTTTTAAGAAAGTTGATTTCAGAGCAATCTATACTTTCAATGCCAACCCTGATCAGAATTCCAACAACATTTTTCAAAGCGTTGGAACAAACAATACTAACATTAATATGAACCAAAAAAGAACCCTGAATTGCTAAGGAATTGTTGAAAAAGAAAAACAAAGCTGGGGACATCATGTTACCTGATTTCAAGCTTTATTACAAAGCTGAGATCACCAATACAGCATGGTACTGGCACAAAAACAGACAAATAGACCAATGGAGCAGAATAGAGAGTCCAGATATGGACCCACAAATCTATGGTCAAATCATCTTTGACAAATCAGGAAAAAATATCCAGTGGAAAAAAAAGAGTCTCTTCAATAAATGGTGCTGGAAAAATTGGACAGCTATGTATAGAAGAATGAAACTAGACCATTCCCTTATGCCACACACAAAGATAAACTCGAAACGTTATGTGAGGAAGGAATCTATCAAATTCCTAGAGGAGAACATAGGCAGTAACCTCTTTGACATCGGCAACAGCAACTTCTTTTAAGACACATCTCTAAAGGCAAGGGAAACAAAAGCAAAAATGAACTTCTGGGACTTCATCAAAATAAAAAGCTTCTGCACAGCAAAGGAAACAGTCAACAAAACAAAGAGGCAACCCACGGAATGGGAGAGAATATTTGCAAGTGACACTACAGACAAAGGGCTGATATCCAAGATCTATAAAGAACTCCTCAAACTCAACATCCAAAAAGAAGATGAACACACCAAAAAATGGACAAGAGACATGAAGAAGCACTTCTCTAGAGAATACATACAAATGGCTAACAGACACATGAATAAATGTTTGTCATCACTAGCTATCAAAAAAATTCAAATCAAAACCACATTGATATACCACCTTACACCAGTCAGAATGGCCAAAATTAACAAGACAGAAAACAACAAGTGTTGGAGAGGCTGTCGAGAAAGGGGAACCCTCTTACACTGTTGGTGGGAATGCAAGTTAGTGCAGCTGCTTTGGAAAGCAGTGTGGAGATTCCTTAAAATTAAAAATAGAGCTGCCCTATGACCCTGCAATTGCACTACTGGGTATTTACCCTGAAGATACAGAAGTAGTGAAAAGAAGGGCCATATGTACCCCAATGTTCATTGCAGCAATGGCCACAATTGCCAAACTGTGGAAAGAGCTAAGGTGCCCTTCAACAGACGAATGGATAAAGAAGATATGGTACATATATACAATGGAATATTATGCTTCTACCAGAAAGGATGAATACCCAACTTTTTTAGCAACATGGACCGATTTGGAAAAGATTATGCTGAGTAAAATAAGCCAAGCAGAGAAAGTCAAGTATCACATGATTTCACTTACTTGTGGAGCATAAGGGGCAATATAGAGGACAGTAGGAGAAGGAAAGGAAATGGGAAGTAGGGTAAATCGGGGAGGGAGATGAAACATAAGAGACTTTGGGCTCAGAAACAAACTGAGGTTCTTGGAGGGAAGGGGGTGGGGGGATGGGCGAGCCTGGTGGTGGGTATTGAGGGCATGTATTGCATGGAGCACTGGGTGTGGGGCATAAACAATGAATCTTGGAACACTGAAAAAATAAAAAATAAAAAAACTTATGAGGCAATCTTAATGTTTAAATATGTACTTGAACTATATCATTTTATCAGAGTAAAAAAAAATAATCACATATGATGTGGAGAATCACTTGCCGATTATAATAACTTCATGCTCACTAGGTTTGAAGATTGTTTTATGTGTCTATTTGAAGGGCAATATTGCAAACAATAGATGAAAGTTGCTCCTGTAGGAGTGATCTAATAATGGCTGAAGTTAGAGAAAGAATTTGATCAAAATAATTACTTTATTTACAGTTCTAATAAAACCACTAAATGAAAAAACAGTCCTTATTTATCTGCAATGTTACTATTATGCTAGCAATTTATTCAAAGATGCAGTTACAAGTTGAATCTTGGATTTTGTACTGAAAATTGTTCTGCATAGTGAATTCTGTTTGCTGCTTTGAATACAAATTTCGCATTCCATAAAACCGATAGTATTATTTCAGCATACCTACCAATAATTAATAAATCTAGCTTATTTTTTAACTCCTTATTCGTATTTTATTTTTTTTGCTTTATCACCATTAAATACTTTTATTTCATGAAAATAATCCAGATTTTAACAGATGCATGACTTTCACTAATTTTATTACATTCTTGAATGGTTTTTGCAATGATCACAAACATTTTCTATTTATTCAGAAAGGTTATTTGTCCTAACATGTTTATCAACAAAGCTGTTATTGTGATTAACTTACCATATATTGAGAATGACAATTAAGCAGTACTTTGAAATAATGAGAAGGTAGTCAGTCATAAAAATAATATTATAAGGAATTACTGCCAATAGTATCAAGATGAAGAGGGCAGTTATTGATGAATTAACTATCTGGAAATACTGCTTTGGGAAGAAGTGAAACATGATAGTATAAAGAAATCATAAAACTACCTTATATGCATTTAATTCACTCAATTATAGTTTGTATATTGGAAACTATTATCTCTAGACTAGGAAAGGTAGATCACTCATTTATTTTTCTTATATGCCTTTGCATTTTTTAATTCCTACTTTAACCACTTACTGTTTTTGAAAGAAAATAATAATATCAAAGCCATTGTCCTTTCAACAAACAGGCATTTGATTATCTGTCAGAGACACTTTTGGAAAGAGTCTTAAAGTTAGGAAATCATGTTACTTACTTTAAAAAAAGAAGTCTTTGAATAGTCTAATTTTTTTTTGCTTGAAAAATTACAGCAACAGAAAGAAGAAACTTTTTATGGCAATTAATGATGCACTTATTTATTCATTCATAGCATATTAGCATCAGTACTCTATCAAATGCTGTGGGCACAATGGTTAAAAAGGCAAATAACTTAGTCATCAACTTGTTCACAATATGGAAGCATAGGATTATGTGTTTAATAACTTCAAGTATTAAAATTTATAGCCAAAATAAAATGTATCATACAAATGTTGTTTGTATGTACCACCTAGTCTGTTTATACATAGATACCAGAAATAAAGATATGATACTCTCTTTAACCTCCTTCACATATACATTTTTATTCCAGGCAAAAACTATAGAGTCAGAAGTCTTTAAGGGAAACAATTATGTTTAAATGTATTAAGAAATAGAAATCTGGGATGCCTGCGTGGCTCAGACGGTTAGGTATCTCCCTTCAGCTCAGGCCATGACCCCCAGGTCCTGGGATAGAGTCCTGCATTGGGATCTTTGCTCAGTGAGGAGTCTGCTTTTCTCTCTCTCCCTACATCTCTCCCTGCTTGTTCTCACTTGCTCTCTCTCTCTCTCACACATGAATAAAGAAAATCTTAAAAAAAAGAAATAAAAATCTGATTTTTAAGAAGGAAATAGGAAAAGCAGAACTTGACTATAGCTTATTCACCGACATATTTAGAGTACAAGAAGCAAAAGGGGAACTGTTAGCCTAGAAGATGAGTTTTGGTAGAGCTTACCCAGGTCTGGAGTCTCTGACCAGGTTAAATCATTCTTGCTCCATCTTACTTGTACTTCGGTGTCCTTCTTTCACACTCTGTAAACATGTCATCATTGTGATGTGCTAGGGCAGGGGCTATATCTCCCTGACTACTGCACGCTGCATCTCTACTCTGTAGCGGAGTAACTAACATAGAATAGGTACCAAGTAAGTATTCACTGATTGATCAGTGAAATGTCCAGTTATGGTCTGATACCATTAGTACTATAAATTGACCAGATGCTTTTCTTTGCTCTCAATCTGAGCTCACTCATATGAACATGATTAAAGTATATGTCTCCCTACTGGAATTGTTCAAGAAAAAGAAAACCATAGAGTCTGCTAAATACTTATAGTGAAAGATATTTTGTACATCAAGCACTTTAGAATTTAGCTGATCTAAAGCAGATGGAAAAAAAAAAACACCAAAAAAACAAACATCTCTGCTCGCAAAGACCAAATCTCATTTTGAATCTGTGGAGTTAAGGCCCAGCTCTGGAAATGTTCTAGCAAAAGGATTGTCATTCTTGAGATCTCTGATTCTGGTACAAACTTTATCTCACCTTATACTTTTTGGGTCAGTCTCTTTTCTGAGAACCTGAAGAAAACTCTTAAAACTCCTGTTAGAAAACAAAACAAAATAAAAACAACTGTGCCTATAATAATGTATATATGTACCTTTGTGTGTGTGTGTGTGTGTGTGTGTGTTTGAAGGGTTTTATAAATGTTGTGACTGTAATCTACTGAACATTCTTAATGAAATACAATAGAAAATATTGTTATCTGAAATGAGGTTAATTTTTTTAATTTGATGAATTTCCTTTCAAAAGCAATGATGCCACAGGACTGTAAAATACAATATAAGTGTGAGGTAAGAAAGTTATCTTTTATATTGAGAAACTAAGCAAGCCAATATGAATAATCAAGAACAAATATTTTCCATTAACAAATACTCCTCTTGCCAACAGTCAATACCAGCTTGAATGGTGATTAAGCTAGAAACAGCACTTACAGTTTTTATTTATTGAATAATACAGATTGCATAGGTTAGCTTGGAAAAGAAATAGTTTAAGTTCAATGAATGTGAAATTTATTAAATAATTTGGGCATAGACAGTTGTTATGGCTCTATTTATAAGTTGTCCTAACATTCAGTACCTCAGAGTGTGATTATATTCAGAGATAAGACTTTTAAAAGATAAGTAAGGTGAAATGAGGTCATATTGGTGAGCTCTAATCCAATATGACTGTGTAAAAAGAGGAAATCAGGACAGAGTGATGGAGGCAAGGCCTGTTTTGAAGACCCAGTGAGAAAGTAGTTGTCTATACACCAAGGAGAGCAGCCTTAGAATGAAACCAAACCCTATCTACATTTTGATCTGGGACTTCTAATCTCTAGAACTATGAAGAAATAAATTTCTGTTGTTTAAGCTATCTACTGTGTGGTTCTTTGTTATAGCAGCCCTAGCAAACTGAGATAATAGCCTTTCCTTTTTCAGGCCGAATGACTTGTTAAAGAAATAATCATTATTGGGATGCCTTGGGTGGCTCAGTTGGTTAAGCAACTGCCTTTAGCTCAGATCATGATCCTAGGGTCCTGGGATCAAGTCCTATATCTGGTTCCTTGTTCAGTGGGGAGCCTTACTTCTCCCTCTGCCTGCCTTTCCCCCTGCTTGTGCTTATTCTCTTTCTCTCTCTGACAAATAAAATCTTAAAAAAGAGAGAAAGAATCATGAATATTAATAGAGGATCTACTGGATCTGATTTATCTCTTCACATATTTTATGAAGCAGCCTAACGTGAGCTTGCTTTTGATGGAATAGTTACAAATTGTGAACAATGTTAAATTCTACTCCCTAAAAATAGTACTTGTATCTATCCAACACCTCCTAAGAATGGGAGGAACATGGTTGATCCTTTCCTTTACTTTGATGGATTCCTTTACAATGGCAGCATTTCCCTTGAATGCAATAACCAGAAACACAGTGAGAAATGGAAAAGGAGGTTTATTTCTCTGACCAAGGGAATAGCTTTCTTTGTGCAAAATATTACCATAGAAATTGACCAGAAAAAAATTGCTAGCCTTCTTTAAAGTCTCAAAACTACTTTCTTCACTGTTTTATTGCAAATCTTTCACACAAGGGGGAATAAGGAGGACTTTATTGGTTTGCAATTTTTCTTTAGCTTTGCCACTTTGTGTTGTTTTAAGTCTGTCCTCTAACTTATTTATGAAGGTGTCTTGAATTATTTGTATCATTCCATTTGCCTATGGTCTACTCACATTATTTCAAGGTTAGTCTCTCTGAATTCATTAATGTTTGTGTTCAGAATAATCATTTTTGATTTCCCAGTTGTAGTCAGGAGCTGTAGCATTTCCTAATGTCTTATCCTTTGACATGTCTCTAAGTTTTATTTTTTTTTTAACAAACTGCTAAAGACATTGAAAATTGCAATGATTACAGACTTCTGTAACACAGTTTATCACTTAAAAAAACATCTTAAGCTACCAGACATTCCAGTTACTTAATATTCCCTTTGAGGAGTATAGTCCAAAGAGCACTTTATCAAGTTTCCAAATGGGTTGAAAATCTATATTTAAAGTTTAATACATGAATTGATTTAACCAATATTTACTGAATACCATTTTTTTGCATGAGGTACTGGGTCATCAACTAGGAACAGAGGAAAACCATCTCAGTCTCTGCCCTCAAAGAAAAAACAACAGAAAGACAACAACAAATTGACTGCCAGTGTTTTCAAATATGGTGAACTCGAATTGTGTTATACTGCTGAAATGTGGGAAATGGTTTTTCCTCAGTGGTCTCTTTAACTTTTTGTTATTAACATTATGAGTTTTCATAAAGTAGCCTGATTTAGAGTTATCTTGATTTTCAAAGTATTTGTAGGATAAATACTCTAGTTCCACTATAGTTAGTTGCTCATTATATAATCATAGTAACATTTACTTTCTTCAAGGAAAAATGGAGAATATAATGCCTGTCTTGTGGACTTTGTTTAGGATAAATGATATTATTTATGTATATATGAATATGTGCATGTGTATATACATAATGTGTATGTGTATGTGTGTGTGTGTTCATGCATATTCACACAGTATATAAGTGATGCTCTGGTAAATGTTTAGCAACCAATTCTCCAGAAAACAAAAAAGCCCTGATAATGTAGTATTACTGATTTCCATGGTATAAGAACTCAATGTGACTGATTTCAAGTTATCAATGTGACATCTACCAGCTCACAAAATCTCTGGAAATCGAACAGCTGGCTTTTGGGATACAGTATAAGCCAGGACTAACACAACACTGCCCTATGATACAGCCACTTAAAATACCATTGTGACCCCCTAGATATTTGATAAATGGTAGTTTTTTAAATTCATGTCCAAATTATGAACATGTTTGGGAAGAGGTAATACACTACAAGTTATCTACTCTCTGTTTATTAATTATGATATGAAATAGGAGATTCTTTTCTGACTACTCCCAATAAAAGTTCCTTATAATGGAGGGGGTGGGCATGGGGTAGAGAGCATTAGAAAAACACATTTTTCAATGATTAAAAATAATGTGAAAATATTCCCAATCCTTGAAGAGTGCAAAGTTGATAGATAAATATCAAATCACAGCTGTACTTATTATTAAGTAGAGTTCCCAGCCAAAAAAAGTTTAGCAGAGTTTGGTTTCTGTTCACTTCTTTTTTCCAAGTTTACCCTTTTCGAAGTTCCATATGACACAGGTTGTGGGTTAGAACCATTTTCATCCACAGCACACACACCATTGGATATAGTTATATTGCTAGAAGAAGGGTGGGCATTTGAGTTGATGTTCGAACAGAAACAAAATAGCAGTAACAAGACTTCATGTAAGAAATAGGTGGCGTTAGAGGCAGAGTTAAAAACTGACAAGAAAGAGAAAACTATATGGGAAAGACAACCTAATTACTTTATTGTTGGACTTTGTTTTCCTTAAAAATATGCTTGGAAAAAATTCTAAACTGAAAGAAGTCAATAGGCCATGTGGAGAAAGCTGTATTGTTACCCATTCAAGATAGACTTGTGTGTCTATAAATATATGGGTAATAGGAATGAGGTGAAGAGGTTTCTGCCAACAGGGAGCCAGTTTGGTTTTCAAACTATAACCTTTTTCTGGTAAGTTTAATAGAAGCAGAAGTTAGCAATTTAAAGTTTTTCATTGTGTGGAAAAAGTCAATCCAAAATCCTGTACTGAGTTGGAAGAGGACCATTGCAGGGCAGTAGAGAGCAGATCACATATTACTCATAGCAGGGCAGTAGAGAGCAGATCACATATTACTCAGGTCTCGGTTTATAGATTTCCTTCTCAAACATATTCCCTGATCTTAGATGTCCCTCATATATGTACCCATATAATCCTGTATTTATTGCTTTCATTGCATTGATTAAACTTTAATAAGGTTACCTTATACATAGTGTGTGTCCTGTGTTGGAATGAATTCCTTGAGAGAATAAGGCTGCCCATGTGAGTATGGATGGAGGTTTATTTTATTTATTTTATTATTTTATTTTATTTTATTTATTTTATTTTATTTTATTTTATTTTTTATTATTTATTTATTTGAGAGAGCACATGCAGGCAGAGTAGCAGGGAGAGGGAGAGGGAGAAGCAGGGTCTCCATTAAGCAAGGAGTCCAATGTTAGGACTCCATCCCAGGACCCTGGGATCATGACGAGAGCTGAAGGCAGCCGCTCAACCAACTAAGCCACCCAGGCATCCCTGGAGGTTGTTTCTAATCATAAGCTGAGTAGACAGGTCAGTAGAAAATCTTAAAATTCTGCTATCCTTTTCTCCCCGTGTTACCTTGTGGTGTTCATGACCTCTTTATAAATATAAGCAGCCACTAATGCTCATGTCTGAGGGATAATACGACAACACAAACCTCTGTTAGGGTGAGGAGTTGGTAAAAAAAAGTATTGCACTTAGCTTTCATTTCCATGTTGTGTTCTCCTAGAACCCAGGGCTTATTTATTAAAATTTAAGTGCCCTGTCTACTCTCCTTCCTGCTTCTTTGTCATGGTCTAAAGGCAAAATCCTTTCCTAAGGTTTGACTGGTAGAGTAATTAGCGATGGTTCTCTAATGCCTGGGACACACTGCCTGAAACACAAGGTTTCTGCACTTCTTAACTCACTGGAAGGGCCAAAATCTAGACTAGGCTTTTGTTAACCCTTGCATGACATTTATCATTTACAAAGTAACTGATACCTTAAGGAAATGTAGCTCACAAAAATCTTAGACATTTTTGGAGTGAAACAAATGTGTGAGAGACCCACATGCCAATAACATATAATAATTGATAAAATTAACTAAAGAGAATAATTGATAAAATAAACTAAAGCAAGTGTATCTGATGTATATAAAGGTATAAGACAGAAGATTAGTATGTAACAAGAACAAAAATCTTTAAAGAAGAACAAGGTAGAAATGTTAGATCTGAAAAATACAATAGTTTAAAATAAAATTTTGGGGGTGCCTGTGTGGCTTAGCCAGTTAAGCATCTGCCTTCAGCTCAGGTCATGATCCCAGGTTCCTGGGATGGAGCCCCTATAGGGCTCTCTGCTCAGTGCATGGAGCCTGCTTCTCTCTCGGCCTCTGCTCCTCCCCCACTCAGCTCATGCTCTCTCTCTCAAATAAATAAAATCTTTTTTATTTTTAAAGATTTTATTTATTTGACAGAGAGAAACACAGCCAGAGAGGGAACACAAGCAGGGGGAGTGAGAGAGGGAGAAGCAGGCTTCCCGCTAGGCAGGAAGCCCGATGTGGGGCTCGATCCCGGGTCTCCAGGATCATGACCTGAGCCGAAGGCAGTTGCTTAACCAACTGAGTCACCCAGGTGCCCCACAAATAAATAAAATCTTAATAAAACTGTTTAAAAAACACAATAAATGGGTACATACCAAAGAAGCTACAGCTTATCATGGCATTCTCCTTTTTACCTTTTCTACGTCCACTCTCCAGTTATCCACCTTGTTCTTATTCCATGAATTATATCTCAAGAAAAAAATCCTGCCCTCCTACTTTTTGCCAGAGTCAGTCAGTCTTACACATGGGGAGATCAGAGAAAGAAGAGATTGTTCATTTATTCCCATGGCTCCATCACTGCCTACACCAGTTCTGCAGTGATTGCTTTTCTCTGTTGAATAAGATCTGGTTCTGGTAACTACTCCCTCACTTTGTCTCTTTAGGTATAGCATGGTACAGTTGGATGTTAGTACGTCTCAGACACTTTTCCATACCTTACTGGTTTTCCTTAACCCTGTCCACACCTCAGAAAATGATCCCTTTATTAAATCCTTTTTTAATCACCCTTTTTGTAGGTGCACTTATTTGCTTCTTGGATTCTGCCCAGTATAATACTCAGTATCATCAGAAACCCAGGAAACAGGCCTTGAAAATAGAGTTTTGAGATTGAAACTTTACATGTATGAAAAATTACGTGCCTTAGGCAAAAGAAAAGCTATAAACCAGCTACACTGAGGAATGAGAAGAAGCACAGGTGCAAGGCAATGTGAGGAGAAAACAGTGGCTGAGGTACTTAGATGCTATATTTTGAAGATTGAGGCTTGTTATAGCAACATAGTTTGGACCCGGAAAGAGTACCTAGAGTAAAAGCAAGTGAAAATCATGATGGCTTTATGGCTGCTTGATAATCTGGTTATCTCCTGTAGCTGTGGGATAGATCTGGCTGAGGATTGTTAACCAAAGCCCTAACTCAACAGGGGCCTAAAGTCAAAGAGGATAAAATATCAGGTATTTGCCAGTGTTAATATGTTAATGTACATTTGAATTACTGGTATCTTTCAGTAGTCTGAAAACCAAAATTTTTCATCTGTCTTTTTTAAAATATTTTATTTATTCATTTGAGAGAGAAATACAGAAACAGAGACAGAACACAAGCAGAGGGAGAGGCAGAGGGAGAAGCAGACTCCCTGCTGAGCTGGGAGCCTGATATGGGGCCTGATCTCAAGACCTAGAGATTATAACCTGAGCTGAAGGCAGATGCTTAAGCATCTGAGCTACCCAGGCATCACAAGATATTTCATTTCTAACAAGATCCCAGGGATCATCAATGTCCCTGATCTACACATTGCAAAAATATAAATGAAAGAGCCCAAAAGTTCAGAATGTAGGGAATGTTGAATTGGAGCTATCATGTGCAATCTGCTCAGCTTCTCCTTCCCTAATCATACATTCCAGAAGGTTTGCAAGAAATAGGTCCTTCACCATGGTATTAAAAAAAAAGAGAGAAAAGAAAAGCTTTGTGAATGAAACAAAGATGCTGCACTGAATTTGAACTCCTTAATTGCAGTGAGGACAGAGAAAAGTAGAGGCCAGATGGCTGCATTTGACGAGCAGGAACAAATCGTAAGGGCAGGATCTTTTGACTCATTGTGGATCTACGTGATGGCTATTTGATTATAGAGTCTGCAGAGCTGAACTAGATGGACAGTCTAGAAAGGTACTGTTGGCAAGTATTAGTAGGAAAATAGGTTAGATGGAGGAGAGCAAACATCTAACTGAGATCAGCTTCCTACTCAGTTTCCAGATATAAGTAAGATCTGAAGCCCTTGATTGATAATGAGGTCATGTCCCTCTGAGAATTCTGAAACATGTCTAGACATATGTTATGTGAAAATATATGACTCTATCATCAAACTTTCTCTAGAAGGACCACTGGCTATTTATGGAAGTGACTGTGTACTGGGGCTAGAGAATCACTCTGACTTTCTAAGCAATAGTAAATAATGGCTCTGCTATGGCTAGCTCCTGGAGACCTAGTGCTAGATTTTAGGTCTTGGGAGTCTTGGCCAGCATGTTCCTCAGTCTATATAGTAGGACAAAAAAGCTTATCCCTTTATTATTTCTCCAGTTCCAGAAATTGCAGATACACACACACACACACACACACACATGCACGCACACGCACATCTTTGGTCTCTTTGCTTTACATTTTTGCAATTTGCAGATCGGCAACATTGATAACCCCTGGGATCTTGTTAGAAATAAAGAATCTTGACATTCAGACTATTGATAGCTGGTGGTGATTCATATGTAAGTAAATGCATGCCTAACTTCTAGAACTGGGGGAAATAATAAAGGAATAGGCTTTATTTAAGATCAATATGTGTTTCACATGTATATCTGATCTGAATATATTACTTGGAATGATTCCTTCATTGGTAACTTGATCCAGGGAGAGGCAAGACCACAGTGAAAGCCCCTGGAAGAGTCGTATACTCATCCACTGACAAGAAATGCATTCTTATTTAACTTGATTTTTTTGTAGGTTCAAACACAAGATGAAACTTTGGAATGACTATGAAATATTGTATACCTTAATCAGGAAGTGATGCTAATATCAGTTACCATTCCAGAGTTTGTTTCTTTCCTAGAGCAAATCAGTGAACCCCCTCTATGCTCCTATTGACCTAGAAATTACATGGTTTTTAATTTCAACCAGCAAAGATAATCAGAAACAATTTGCTTACTTGTGCTCCTGATTGCAGTGCATCTTTCTTATTGTATCCATCATTTTGTTTAAATATCCTCTTTCATATTATAGGTCAGGTGAATCTTCATAATTTTTGCTAAAAAATGGCAAGTATTCTGGTCATAGAAGTGGACATAGTAGCAATTAGATTAATGTTAATTTATTGTCTTTCTTCTCTTGCCTCCAATCATTTACATTTGACCCTCTAACAACAGGAGTTTGAACTACACAGGTCCACTTGCACAGGGATTTTTTTTTTACAGTGCAGTACTGTATATGTATTTTCTCTTCCCTACGACTTTCAATAACATTTATTTTCTCTAACTTATTTTATTGTAAGAATGCAGTATATAATAATTACAGTACACAAAATATGTGTTTATCAACTATATGGCTGGCAAGCTTTAGTATAAATTTTGGGGTAGTCAAAAATTACATGGAGATTTTTTTACTATACTGGGGTTAGCACCCCTAACCTTTGTGTTGTTCAAAGATTAGCTATACATACAAGCACAGTGTTTTAGATTTCACTTGGGAGTATAATTAAATTATTATCACCACATAATGATATCCCTGCTGGTAAGACCTCCTGTTTCTTCTTTGGATGCACATTTTCACTAGACAAAGGACAAGGAGCTTGACAAAGGTTGAGTTATGCTGAATAGTATCCATTTACAATCTAGATCCTCTTTCTGCCTTTTTCCACCCTAAAAAAATGCAAACTAAGCAATGAGATATTCAAAATGGTTATGTGTCTGGCTTTGATGCATTTTGTGTTTGCTTCCTCCCAGGACAGGTCTTAAGTTCTGCGGACTTATTTGTGATCTCCTCATCTGGAAGCTTTCCAGAATGAATCATGGTTTAACTACCTGTCCTCTTTCATCTTGACAATATCTCACATCTTCCTCCCCTCAATTAATTACTTAAAAAATTATCTCTGCTCATACAATAGTCTACTATATGAAAGTATATGTATATGTATATATGTGTACACACACACACATATATATGTGTGTATTTTTAGACTGAAAATCAAATGTGAATGGGGGAAGTAGGTAATATTCATGACATCAAAGATGACAGGTTCAAGCATGAAGATCATAACTAAATAAGAAAAAAATAGTGGCGGGCCTTCTGTGTTCTGGAACCAGTTTCAACTTGAGGGGAGGAATGGAATCCACAACTCCAAAAAACAGTTCTCTGAATACTAGCAGGGTGTCCTAGAATTCAGCTCCACTCTGATACCTATATACCTAGAGACAGTGTCAGAATCCACAGGTTAAGACTTCAGTGCTACTAGACTGGTCTCTCCCCCACACGCCGACTCCAGACACTAGTTGCGAGCTTAGGTTGTTAACTTGCTCCAACCAATTAGCTATAAATCAGAGAATCCACAAACCCCTCTTTGGGTTTAATTAATTTCCTAGGATGATTCACAAAACTCAGAGAAAGCATTCCCTCACTAGATTACTGATTTATTATAAAAGGCTGTAACTCAGAAAGAGCAAGATAGAAGAGATATATAGGCAAGGTTATGCAGAAAGGGGCACAAAGCTTTGTTGCCCTCTCCAGGCACCCCATTCTCTCCAGATGTCCATGTGTTACATAAGTATGATTGATTAAATTGTTCACTGGCAATTGACCCAGCCTCCAGCTCCTCTCCTCACTGGGAATCAGGGGAATGAAGCTTAAAAAAGTTTCAGCTTTCTAATTACATGTTTGTCTCCTCTGGTGACTAGCCCTTTCCCCTCTGGGATGGGGGGAGGGGGAGAGACACACATTCCACAATCATCTCATTAACATAATAATAGATATGTCTTATCATTTAAGAAATTCCAAAGGTTTTAGGAGCTCTGTGCCAGAAATGGGGACCAATATATATTCCTGTTATAAATCATAGTATCACCCCAGGTAAACAAAGCATCCATATATGACACACATGCAGTAGAGTAGGCATGGGGTAATCAGCCTTTGGCATACTGAACATGTGTATTCAAAAAATGAAATACAGTAAAACGCCTAATACTAGAAATTCCAGATTACATGTTCAAATAGGGGAAAGTACATTGGTTTTACTGAAAGGCTCATGGACATAACTTTTTTTTTTTTTTTTAAGATTTTATTTATTTGACAGAAAGAAACACAGCCAGAGAGAGAACACAAGCAGGGAGAGTGAGAAAGGGAGAAGCAGGCTTCCCACCCAGCAGGGAGCCTGATGAGGGGCTCCATTCCAGGACTCCGGGATCATGACCTAAGCCGAAGGCAGTCACTTAACCAACTTAACTGAGCCACCCAGGCGCCCGACATAACTTTTTAAAAATCTGCTACAACCTCTGGAGAAAGTTGTGTTTATATTTGAGGAGTTTGGAAATAAATCAATATTTTTGTATTATTATAAAGAATGTTTTCTTAATCTTATTGTTAGTACCATATCGTTTGCAATATTTGTTTGTTTTTGTTCTTATTCTTCATTGTAAATTTTTAATAGGATTTGAATAAGACTCTACAGAGTAGAGCTCTAGCATCAAATTGCCTGGGCTCAATTCTTGTTCCATGTTACACTGTAAAACTTGAAAGAGTCACTTCAGCATTTCTCTGGCTTCAGTTTTTCTTTCTGAAAAATGGGAGTAATAACATTGCCTAAGCAGGTTTTTATGAAGAATGAATAGAAGTACATGAAAATCATTTAAGATAGTGTCCAGCATATATTAAGTACTCCATAAATCTATATTTTTTGTGATACCTGCTATTAACATGAAGATGAAAATGAAATAACTACTACTTCCCAGAAAGACAGAATTATAGGTTCTTGGAAACCCAGATATATTATAAAAGTACATCAAGATACTGGATGGAGGGGGGTAGAATTAGAGAAATATCTGAGTCAATACTGAGATATTAAACTTAGCTTTATATGTATCATGATGATTGATTTGTGAATATTGAACCACACTTGCAACCCAGGAATAAATCTTACTTGAATGTGATGAATGATTTTTTTAAGTATATTATTGGATTCCATTTACTAGTATTTTATTGAGAATTTTTGTATCCACATTCATCAGGGATATTGGCCTCTGCTTCTTTTTTAGTGGAGTCCTTATCTGATTTTGGTATCAGAGTAATGCTGCCCTCATGATAAAAACCCTCAACAAAGTAGGTTCCAGACAACATTTCTCAACATAAAAAGAAGATGAAAAGCCCACAGCTAACATCCTCAATGGGGACAATCTGAGAGTTTTTCCTCTATGGTCAGGAATGAGATAGGATGCCTACTTTAATCATTGTTATTTAACATCGTACTTGGAGTCCTAGCCTTAACAATCAGACAATGAAAAGAAATAAAAGTTATCTAAATTGACAGGGAAGAAGTAAAACTTTCACTGTTTGCAGATGACATGATACTCTATTGAAAATCCAAAAGACTCCAGCAAACAGCTGCTAGAACAGATACAAAATTCAAGACATTTGCACAATACAAAAATCAACATATACAGCTGTGTTACATTTCTATACACCAAAAATAAAACAGCAGAAAAAGAAATTAAGAAAACAATCCCATTTACAACTATGCCAAAAATAATGAGGTAATAGGAATAAATATAACCAAAGAGATGTAAAATCTATACTCTGAAAACTATACAACACTGATGAAAGAAATCAAAGATGACACAAATAAATGGAAAGACATCCAGTGCTCATGGATTGGAAGAACAAATATTGTTTCTTTTTTTTTAATGATTTATTTTCTTTTTTCAGTGTTCCAAGATTCATTGTTTATGCACCACACCCAGTGCTCCATGCAATATGTGCCCTCCTTAATACTCAACACCAGGATCATCCATCCCCCAACCCCCTCCCCTCTGAAACCCTCAGTTTGTTCCTCATAGTCCAGTCTCTCATGCTTTGTCTCCCTCTCTGATTTACCCCAATTCATATTTCCTTTCCTTCTCTTAATGTCCTCCATGTTGCTCTTGTTTCCTTTGCCTTTGGAGACATGTCTTGAAAGAAGTTGATGTGGCTGATATTGAAGAGGTTAGTGCTTATGTTCTCCTCTTGGATTTTGATAGATCCCTGTCTCATGTTGAGGTCTTTCATCCATTTTGAGCTTATCTTTGTGTATGGTGTAAGAGAATGGTCTAGTTTCATTCTTCTATACATAGCTGTCCAATTTTCCAGCATCATCTATCAAAGAAATTGTATTTTTTCTACTGAATATTTTTTTTCCTGCTTTGTTGAAGATTAATTGACTTTGGAGTTCAGGGTCCATATCTGGACTCTCTACTCTAATAACAAACATTGTTAAAATATCTATACCACCCAAAGCAATCCATACAATTAATGCTATCTTTATTAGAACACCAGCAGCATTTTTTCACAGAGCTAAAACAAACAATCCTAAAATTCACATAAAATCACAAAAGACCCTGAAGAGCCAGAGCAACCTTGAAAAAGAAGAGCAAAGCTAAAGGCATCACAATTCCTGACTTCACGTTATATTACAAAGCTGTAATCATCAAGACAGTATGGAACTGGTACAAAAACAAACACATAATTGACAAAACAGAACAGAAAACCCAGATATAAAGCCACACTGTATGGTGAATTAATCTTCCATAAGGCAGGAAAAAATATCCAATGGGAAAAAGACAGTCTCTTCAACAAATGGTGTTGGAAAAACTGGACAGTAACAGGCAAAAGAATGAAACTGAACCCCTTTCTACACTATATACAAAAACAAATTCAAAATGGATAAATACTTAAATGTGAGACAGGAAACCACTAAAATCCTACTGGAGAGTACAGGCAGTAACCTCTTTGACATTAGTCATCACAACTTCTCTCTAGATATGACTCCTGAGGCAAGGGAAACAAAGGTAAAAATAAGCTTTTGGGACTTCATCAAAATAAAAATTTTGTTTTTCTTTCTTTTCATTCTTTCATAATGAAGGAACTAATCACAGAAACTAAATAGCAACCTCTGGAATGAGAGAAGAAATTTGAAAATGAAATATCTGATCCAAAATCTATCAAGAAATTATCAAACTCAATACCTAAAAAACAATAATCCAGTTAAAAAATGGACAAAAGACATAAATACACATTTCTCCAAAGAAGATCTATGTATGGCCAACAGCCACATGAAAAGCTGCTCAATACTACTCATGATCAGGGAAATACAAATCCAAACTACCATGAGATATCACCTCATATCTGTCAGAATGGCTAAAATCAACAACACAAGAAACAACAAGTATTGGTGAGATGTGGAAAACGGTGAAAGTTTTTGCACTGTTTTTGGGAAAGCAAACTGGTACAGCCACTCTGGAAGACAGTATAGAGACTCCTCAAAAAGTTAAAAATAAAACTATTCTATGATCCAGCAAATACTTTAGAAGATATTTACCCAAAGAATGCAAAAATACTTATTCAAAGGAATACATGCACTGCAATGTCTATTGCAGTATTACCTATGATAGCCAAATTATTGAAATAGACCAACTGTCCATCAAGTGATGAATGGATAAAGAAGATGTCAATGATGTGTGTGTGTGTGTGTGTGTGTGTGTGTGTGTAATATTACTCAGCCATTAAAAAAGAGTGAATTCTTGCTATTTATAACAACATGAATAAAGCTAGGGAATACTATGCCGAGTGAAATGTCAGTCAGAGAAAGACAAATACCATATGATTTCATTGATATGTGATGGTGCAAGACCCACCCCAAATCATTTGGGTTTTAAAGATAAGTCAGTCCAAACCTCTGAAACTGAAGTCAAGAAATTAATCATTGTGCTGGCTCATATTAATTTGGGTCATCCTTTTAAGAGACTTAAAAAAATTTTTTTTCAAAAACTAAATCAACATATTATTGAGAAGTTACTAAAGAATCTTATTTACATAAACATATGATTATAGTTGAGAAAGTCATTTTTCTTCTTCACAATTGGAAGGGAAAGGATTTAACAACTAGTTTGAAATCCCTTCCGTCCTGTTGGGATGTTCAGAGAAAGAAGAAGCATGATTAAGTCAAAACCTCTCTGTTATGACAGACCTCTTGGCAAACACACCTATGGTCCTTAACTCTGGAATGTTTTTAGCAGAATAAGCGTGGTCTGTTTAGTTTTGTTCAGATCACACAAACTCAAATATATGACTTTAGAGTTATGCTTCCTGGAAAATACTCTGTGTGCTATGTAACTATTCCAGCATAAAATTTAGATATCTCATGTTTCAACCAGCTCATTTTTTATATAATTATGTTCTCACTTATATACCTACACATTTCAAGTTAAATCAGGACCAAAACAAGTGCTATTGTGGCCAAGGGGGAAAAAAAAAGTATTTTATACAGCAGTAGTCTAAAACCTCTTATGTCTCCTGTACACATGCCTTTCTACATCCTTGAAACTTTTGTAATTTTTTGAAAGATTTATATATTTATTTGAGAACAAGAGAGCAAGTACAAGCAGGGGGAGTTGCAGAGGCAGAGAATCTCAAGCAAACTCCATGCTGATCATGGAGCCTCATGTGGGGCTCAATCTCATGACCCTGAGATCACTTAAAATATACTTTCCTCATGTAACAAATATGTGTATACCTATACATATATTTAAATACTCAGGTAATAAAAAGTAAGACTTATTAAAAAATAAAGATAAAGATAAAGATAATAAATATGCCATTTTTTGGAAAGTGAGGACTACAAGGACCATGTCACTAGTACAGGTTCTTAGGACAGCACCAGGGAGCTTACAGACAAAAAATTGATTAGCTAAGGGCTCCAAAATCTCTGAACAAGATGTGATCAGGGAGCCTGACATTTTGCACAGCGACCTTTAAGTATGATGAGGCTAGTACAGATATAAAATGCGTACTATAGAGTACAAATATAAAAATGTATTTAATGACAACACTTTGAAATATCTATTACATTATTCAACATATTATTGATCACATTAAAAACAAATTGCCTCCTACATTGCAAGCCTAGTGTTAGCCCACTTATATATAAGCAAGCAAACAAACAGCAGAGCAAAATTACTCTTCTCAAGTTATTCACAGTCATGGGTGAAAACAATTATGAAAACAAAAGTTTCAGTGTAAAATGTGCTGGTGGTTTTTAAAGTGGATTATATGTAAGACATGAAATTTGTCTAAGATTTTATAAAGAGCATGTATAAATGTAAAACTTTAAGAGAATCAATTTTTAAATCTTTAAATTCCATGATCCTTTATCATTTCTAGAATTTATCTTCCTGATAATACACTTGAAATAAAGATGCAGAGATATAGCTTCCTGCTCACTTTCCCTTTCAGAATTCCTCACACTTTCAAAAGTGAAATCTTTTTTTTTTTTTTTATTTTTATTTTTTTTTGGTAACAACCTGACTATGGTGCATGACTCCAAAGCACAACAACCTCATAGACATTATACAAAAAAACAATTAGAAATATCTTCATCTAGAGAGGCGAACCGTAAGATGCTGAACTCTAGGAAACAAACTGAGGGTTGCTGGAGGGGAGGTGGATAGGGGGAAGGGATAACTGGGTGATGGGTATTAAGGAGGGCACTTGATGTAATGAGTACTGGGTGTTTGCAACTGATGAATCACTGAACTCTACCTCTGAAACTAACAAAAAAATAAATACCTTCATGTAATGTGAATGTAAGGGCATGATATTACAAAGAATTTAGTAACAGATTCTATATTATTGCCTTCAACAAAATTGAATAAAACATATGCCACCTGCTAGATCATTAACTTTTGAAGATAGAGTACTGTAATTTAGTGGCATTTAACTCAAGAGATATTTTAAAAGGGTGAGTTTTAATAACAAAAGATCCATTCGCATTTGCTTACAGATGAATACTTACATCTACAAAAGCAATAACAGAAAATGAGTTTAGGCCATTCTAGAAATAAGTCATTTTGATTGTGGACATGTAAATCAATAGAAAAAACAAATTGACAAATTTCTATTTCTTTTATTTTAGATTTTCATGATTGTTATTTAGCAACAATTTAAATGAATTTATATTGTTTTGATCAAGTTTGTACTAAGAATAGAATGAAAATTAAAACATGTAAATGTTCAATAGATTATATATTCAATGAAAATTTTTAAATTATGCAACTTTGTGCTCAAAGAAATATGACAGGTTGATTACTGAACTCTTTTTTAAAAATTCATTGTGTAAGAGGGGGCCTGGGTGGCTCAGTGGGTTAAAGCCTCTGCCTTCGGCTCAGGTCATGATCTCAGGGTCCTGGGATCCAGGCCCATGTCGGGGTCTCTACTCAGCAGGGAGCCTGCTTCCTCCTCTCTCTCTGCCTACCTCCCTGCCTGCCTGTGAGCTCTCTCTCTGTCAAATAAATAAATAAAATCTTTTAAAAAAATAAATAAAAATAAATTGTATAAGAAAAATCATAGAAATTTGAAATATGTACATATACAAGAATAAAAAAGAATTACACAGGTATTTTGATTATTAAAAAAGTTATTCACAAAACATAGTTAGATTATGGATATTAAATATTTGATATTTATATTCTATTAAATATTTTAAAAGTTCTTTAAAAATCTATTTTTCTTAATATTTATCTTAATATTATTTTATTAAAAAATCAATATTTTCATTTTAAGCACATAATGTTTTTAATTGTCAACATAAAATGGTGAAAGGATACATGGTTTAAAAAATGTTTGAGATGTGTTTTATCGAGGGTGATTAAACAAAATTGATGTTTACTGAGTATAACCTATTTCATGAAATGTGACAAAGAAGCTTGAGGAGGTTTAATTTGAAGTCTGTGAAATGGATAAGACATTCATTAGAATGATATATAAACTGGAGGTAGAAGGAAAAAATTAATTTCAAGAACCCTAACAGGTGCTATTGCATGGAAAATTTAAAAGACCTGTTGTTTTCAGTAGGTTCTCATGATTAGAATTGGAAATGCATGTGACTGAGCAGTTTTTCTTTTTTTAAAAAAATATATGTATACATAGACCCACATCTTATATATAAACCCAAGAGTATCTGTTCATAAAATAATTCACTAAATAATTCTCCATAAAACAAAATTTTAAAAATAAACTTGACCTCAGTTGAAAGTAAAACTCTATTGCTATTAATTAAAAAATTTAAATTTATTTCTCTGTTCATCAAAAGATAAACTATATATCATTATTTATCTCATTTCCTGAAATATCCATATTGTGAATTTATTTTAATTTTATATAGAGAAAGGCTACATTGTATTTTAAGTGAACATCATGATGTTATATGTATAGTGTCATAGCTGAAAGTGATCAATATTACTTCATGATGAAATGATCATAAAAATAAAACTTTATACACTAAAAAGCAACAACATAACTAGAATAGACATTAATGTGATGTTAATGTGATGTTAAATTAGTGCCATGTAATGTTTGAGGAAAGGGTAATGAAAACATCATTTTTTTTGCAATTTTAAATGAAATATATGAGACTTGCCCAGTTGTTGGTTTGAAAAGTATACAATGTGTATCTAGTCTTTCAGTTCATTGGAGAAATAATTCTGCAAGAGCAATAACAATTCTGCAAACTATTCTGCAATAAATAGTTTAACATGAATTCTAGATACATTGTTTTTCTAAATATTCTATTGGACTTCTCTATTTCCTATTTGAAAAGCTCACTGATGAGTCTGAGATTTTTATTTAAAAAAATCCATGTGGATATAGTATGAATCAACAACTCTCATACAGATAATCAGATTTGGTTAGAAATGAGAAGATTGGCTTCATCAGGAAAGTGAGATGCATGACATAAGCTGAAAACCAAGAGAGCAGGAAGGCAGATTTCTAAGCCACTCCTACCAAAAGCAGCCATGAGTCAAAAGTTAGCAGAGTTAAATACAATCTGACAAATTCAACCAAACTAAAATTGGGCAGGATTAAGGATCATTGGCAGTGGGCTACAAGGGAGTTTTCTTTCCTTTTTTTATTTTGGTTATTTTCCAACCGATTCTATTTCCTCACTGTGAGCAAATGAATCAAGAAGAATAAAACCAATTCCAGTTATAGTACAAGTCCTTGATCTGAAGAAGAGTGAAATAAGTGGGAAGTTGAGGGGAAGGAATTATAGGCAAAAGGATGATAAACAGAGAAATGGGAAGACAGCTCAAAATGTATAATAAAATAAATTCAGAGCAGTGGTGCCAGGATGAATGGATGTGTGCTCCTGTGATGATGATGGGCGCTAGGTAGCATAAGAATTTACATTTTAACCAACCTTATATGGACCCAATTTTAGGAAGTCGTTGAAGGCTTTTTAAGTAGAGAGAGAGTTTCTAGGTCTTTATATCCCTTTATTTTCCTGGGAATATTCCCTAAACCTTCCTCATCCAAGTTACTCCACTTACAAAGTTCTCAGTTTTATTAAAGCATCTGACAGAGGCACAAGTCTGCTTTAGAGTTTTCCAAATATTTATTCATTATCTTTAAACAGCCTAACTTTTCTAAGTTGTTTCCAGAAGTAAATAGACATGACAGAGAAATATTGAAATCTATATCGAATGACATTCAGATATTTTGTGATTTTACAGACATACTTTCACATCATATGCAAATAATGCAAGTCAGTCCACACAAATTCAGCATCTAGCAAAAACACCATTATCACCAATAAAGGGTATCTGTTATTGTATTGTCTGTTTTGTTTTGTTTTGTTTTTAAAGATTTTATGTATTTGACAGAGAGAAACACAGCCAGAGAGGGAACACAAGCAGGGGGAGTGAGAGAGAGAGAAGCAGGCCTCCCGCTGAGCAGGGAGCCCGATGTGGGACTCGATCCTGGGTTTCCAGAATCATGACCTGAGCCGAAGGCAGTCGCTTAACCAACTGAGCCACCCAGGTGCCCCCGTATTGTCTGTTTTTTTTTGTTTTTTTGGTTTTTTTTTTAAGATTTATTTACTTATTTTAGAGAGAGAGTGAGTAAGCATGCAGTGAGAGGGGCAGAGGTAAAGGAAGAGAGAGAATCTCAAGTAGACTCCATGCTGAGCGTGGAGCCCCATGAGATGCTCAATCTCATATCCCTGAGATCATGACCTTGAGATCATGCCTGAGCCAAAGTTAAGAGTTGGATGCTTAAGTGACTGTGCCATCCAGATGCACCACATTATCTGATTTTTAATGGGGCATTTTACTTCTACAAACAACTGAATCAGCTAGCTAACATAACAAGCAAAATAATTACATTGTGAGTGACAAATATTTATTATCTAAAATAATGTTTTATTCAAACTGGTGACCCTGAGGTGAAAATTCTGTATATTATATCACTAATCACAAGAGTTTTCTTGTTTCTCCCAATCCTACTTTTAACAAGTGCCATGAGGTAATATAAATTTATCTTAAAGCTATATAATGTTACTGCTATGCCTTTTCTATGTTAATATAAATATAACATGGCAGATTATATATTATTAAAGCTTATATTCCATATACTCTTTCGCTTGTCTATCTTTGAAAGGTTCACTTGGTACTCCATGAGGCAAATGATTCTCCATGTCACCTGACCTCACAGATCTAGGAATAATGAACACAAATCAGAGGCTGACCTCAAGAAATATTCCTTCTGATTTGTTCCCTTTCATAGCACACTTGGGTTATGCCCCATTACATCCCATGCATTGTTTCATCTCAAGAGTTTCTCAGATAATGCAGAGGTGGGGGAGAGAAAGAAATAGAAAAAAAAAAAAAAAGATGGATTTTCCAGTTATAGGAAAATTGTCTTAAAAAAGGACCAAATGAAAGGCAGAATCCGTAACTGCTGTTTGAATAAAGAGGCAAATCCTGTAGGTTTTTTCAGATTTCTGTGATCATTGTGTTCCTATACTCTGTTCCTAGCTAAACTAATTCTGAAGTTAATAAAAGCTGGTGTCCCAGATTAATACCCTTTTTTGGCTTTAAATATTCATTGCTGTTGTTGCTTTCCCTTACTGGGAAAGTTAGCCTTACTAAAAAATACACCATGCAAAAATAATTTTTAGAATTATTAAATTCAGTGGCACTTTCTGCATAATTTTTAAAAAAATGTTATTAAAGTCTTTAAGACAAGTGTATCTTTGTCATAATATATGTGTTTACTATTTTGTTTAGAAAAAACTAAAATATTCTTTTGCTTCTTTTTATCCTCTCTTTCCATTATGCATGTATTTCCTGTACCTTTTGTGTGTTCCTATGATTCATGTTTTCCTTCTAGGAGTAGAGTGTATTAGAAGATAATAAAATTAGATGATCCAGTTTGTAAGTAGCATAAATGATAAAAAAGAATGTGGTGGCATCAATGAGATTTTTTGCCTTATGAATTTCTCTCTGAATTTTTCATTTAAATTCCTTGCCTGCTTCCACTCCTCAGGAAGATCCACCATACTGAATTCAGTGTTAGTCCCAGGCAAGAAGACAAACCTTAGCTCATAAAAAGTAGTGTATTGCTTTTAAGCAGTGTATCTTACAAACAGTATTATTACTATAATGAAAAACTTGGTTGTTTTGGACCACTTATCTTGACTTGTTAATCAGGTATAGGAACTTTATTTAGCTTTTAGTTATGAGTATTGATTTAATGATTCTTATTTTTTAATTCCCTAAATATGTTATATTAAGGATATGTATTACAATTATGAAACTAAGTAGGATAAATCCTCATAAAACATATTGCAAGTGGAATCAAAAGTATATATCAACTCTGCTTTATAGAAAAGAAAGATCTGAAGAGTGAAAAAGCAATCAATATGGAAGTCATTGAAAAATAAAATAAAGGAAAATAATATATTGAGTAACTTTTATTAGGACATAGTTATGATATTAGTATTTAAAAGAAAAGAAAATAACAACTTTCTTTTTTCATGAAACTAGTCCCAAACTGAAATATAAATATGGCAATACTAATTAAAAATAAAGAGAGAGAAGTAAATAGTGGGAAGATAGGAAAATTTGATCCAAGTCATAGGGCAAGATTGAAGGTTTAATGTATGTTTGACTGGAGTCCCAGGAGTGGTAAAGAGAAGAGCAGGGCTTAGAAAATTGTGAAGAGATAATAGCTAAGAATGTACTAAAACTAATAAAAGAGAATGGCAAATCCATGATGTGTGTGGAAGTCCAAGCATGATAATTAAAAAGAAAAGCACAATGAGGCATGTAAAGGAGAAATATAAAGAAGAAATCTTAAAGGAAGACAGAGAAAAAAGGGATATATTCACGTTCATATTTCATAAAATGGATTATGCACAGAGGTAAAGTTTCTCCATTTAAGTTCATGCTAGATCTTCATATGATTCAATTAACATCAAGAATGTGGGAGCATATCCATCATTGTTTGCTACCAGCGTTAGAGAGAAATATGTGGAGTTATCCGAAAATGATGCTATTAGACACTAACAGCTTCTGTGAAAGAAAAATAATCTCTCTCATGCTGGGAGAGGTATTATCATCCCATATATCAAACATGTTATGAATATACATGGGATACAGATATTATAGCCCTATTATTAATCAATATTAAAGGCTGGAAATAGCCTCTGCCTAAAATATCCTGTGCAGTTCTGCTCTCAGAAAGCTAAAGAAATGAAAGTGATATTTTGTGACATGCGTATCCCTTGCTGGTGTGAGCTTATGGCAGATATTTACTTTTTCCTTCACTAAAAGCTATTGTGTCTGCCTCTGTTCATGTTTGAAATAAATCACTGGATTTTGCCATATTTAAACATTATACATTGAGGAAATAATTAGATGTGATCACACATCTTGCCAAGATAAAGAAAACCCTGATAAATGTTTCTTCAACTACTAAGTTAACTCAATAAGATTGAGCCCCTATTATCTATACAGAAAAAATTATAAATTTAGGGCATGGTCACTGATACAAGCAAAATACTACTTCAGGTCAATTTCTCTTATCATTTCACTGGATTATTGCAATAGTTATTTATTCTCTCTGTACACGTTATTGCTTCTTCTGATCTCTACCAAAATAACTTTTCAAAATTAATTTTGGTTTATGGCAAGAAAACTTAATAGTTTTAACCTTTTAATCAGTGCCACTTGGCTCACAGCATTGTGGGGAGGAATTTCGGTTGTTACATGACAATGAAATCAAACACTTCATCTAATCCTGGGCCAACCGGCCATTTCTGTCCAAATTTGTTTAATTCATGCATTGCGGCACACACCCCACGATCCATTCAAAAACAAGTATTTCAGACTTAATTTCAAGCACCAGGTCCTAAAAACACCCTTTCCTGAGGCGACACATCGATCTCTAAACTTTTATTGCATTATTTGGTACAGGACATTCTCTGTTCTAATTTGTGGATATAAAACAATTAGAGAAACAGCTTACACTTGTATTCATTTTCTATTCCATACCTCTTTGCCCCATGCTTTTTCTCCTTAAAAATCCATTCCTAAAAATAAGCAAACTGTTGAAATGTGGAAAAATATTTTTTTTAAATGTGAGCCAAGTCCCGCCAACCTTTCTATTCTTTTCATTTCCCTTTCTGTGTTCTAATGCATTTTGACAAAGATGTGTTTACATTGGTCTACTGGCAAAAGAAAGATAGAATGGTTCAACATCTTTGTGTTATCATGGTAACATTTCTCTGAGGGCATAAGCCCAAGATTTGGGCTAGAGCAGAAGGCACAGCCAAGCTGGTTACTACTCCAAATGTTACAAGACCTTGATTTTCAAGGTCTTATATACTGGCAGAAAACAAATACAGAAAGTCCCCCAATTCCCCCCACTCAAACTATTCCTATTTGCATGGAGTATTATTTTTTAAATTTTACCAGCACTCTATTTATTTAAGATTTATGTATTTATTTGAGAGAGAGAGTGAGAGAGCACTGACAAGCAGGGAGAAGGAGAGGAGAGGAGAGAGAGAAACCCAGGCAGGCTCCAAGCTGCTGAGCCGGAGGCTACCCTGAGATCATGACCTGACCCCAAACCCAGAGTCCTCTGCTCTAGCAACCGAACCATCCAGGTGTCCCTTACCAGCACTTTATAAATTTAAGTTAATAATTTAAAGTGATGACATTTTCTTTAAAAATAAAGAAAAGGAGAGAGAGACCCAAGGACATTTGGAAAGAACACCCAAAACTATTTCAATGAAAGTGACCAAATCTTGTATAATGAATTTTCAAGAAGCCAGGGGAAAGGAGAAAAAAAAAAAGTCAGTAGTAGGTAGTTTTGCCTACTAATTATAATTTTACCTCCCATGATTATAATGTCAGTATGCACATTATATTTGTGAAGGCTCTATTAACAGCTTACATGAAATTGTTACACTACGATAGGGCAATAGAAAAGAGGTAGAAATTACCACCTCTTGACGAATTAGGAAAACTGCAAGATACGTGCTACCATGAAAGTAATGCTCATCGGTTTTGATAACCAGGATGTCTGGCGTTTAAGATATTTCAAAGTCTTGCTAAATGTAGTTAAATACTGTGAAAGTAGATCTACCGTCAGATTTTATTTTGATTTTCTTAAGTGGACCCACGGGGACTGGGAAGAGGCCTAGAGGTAAGGACTACGGTGTGGGTGCTGAAGAACACTGCCAGTGTGTACTTGAGCTGCGAGGTCTTATCCAAGGAGGGCGGAGCGTCGCTGGGTGGCAGGGACCAGGAGGCAGCCAGGACTCAGCCCTGAGGACCGCCGGTAGCACCCCAGGGCAGCTCGCTCTCTGCGTGCCCGTGTGTCTGCCCGGTGAAGCTCGCTTGTTTCCAGCCCTGCACCTTTGTCGGCGCCCAGGTTTCTTCTCCTTTCACACTCCATGGCCGGTTGGTGTGCGGCTCCAGTTAGTTCGAGACTCTCACCTGTCACTGTTCTTGACTCGCCTGGGCACCCACAAGGCGTCTTCTCACTGAAGCACCTGATATCGACAATTACATTTTTTTTTTTTTAACTGCATAGAGGTTGGAAAACTTAACTGGTACAGAAAAAAAAAAAAAAAATTCAGTCCACTGGAAAGGAAAGAAATCTAGTGCTACCCGAGAAAACTGGTGGCTCCTCTGGGAGACAACTTATATATATTGAGTGGGGAGAGCCCGTGCCCTGGAGCCTGACTCTGCATCCAGGTGAGACAAGTTTTGCCATCTTCTAAACGTCTGCTTCAGCCATGAAGCCAAATTCCTATTTACTTAGTTCAGGGAGGGGAAGGATGGGATGGGGATATGTGGGGCCAATTTTTTTTTTTAATGTTTTTTGCTTTTATTTTGATCTCTACAACCCTGTGAAATAGGATGTGAGGATTATTGTCCCTGTTGTGTAGAAACACCAGTTGAGGTTCAGACCTTAAGTCTCTTTTCTGAAAGCCTCTTTAACAGGTTCAAGGTCACAAGCAAGTATAGGGAGAAGCCTGGGTTTCAATTCAGTTCTGTTTGATTATCTATTAAGTATTCATTTATCTTTGCAAGCATGTGTTCATTCAGACTCTGCTTCTTCCACACCTTCCATATGCCATGCTCTCTGCTCAGAAATGGTGACAGCTGTGAACGAGGCAGGCAGGGACCTGGCTTGGTGAATCTCTCAGTAGCATTGTGACCCATCTTGTCACCCTTACCAGACTGTAAGGTCAGAGGGCAGATACTGTTGCAGCAATGACGTGGCAAAAAAATTAAAGTGCTTTCATTAAAAAATCAGGAGTGAATGATAAAGTGTGCAGAAACTGAAAATTTGCAAACTTTTTAAGTCTTGTAATTGCTGACTGTTCAGAAACTATACACATGGAGGCGCCTGGGTGGCTCAGTTGTTAAGCATCTGCCTTTGGCTCAGGTCATGAACCCAGGGTCCTGGATTCAAGTCCCACATTGGGCTCCCTGCTTGGCTAGGAGCCAGTTTCTCCCTCTCCCACTCCCCTTGCTTGTGTTCCCTCTCTCACTGTCTCTCTCTCTGTCAAATAAATAAATAAAATCTTAAAACAACAACAACAACAACAACACACATGGATCATGGGTGGTCCAGAGCAGAAAGGAATTATGGAGGAACCTGCATGGTTCTAGCTTCTTGCCATGCTACCTATTTCTGTGGAAAACTGGGCTGATTAAATATTTAGTCATGCTAATGCTGGTAGCCTGTATAAGAACATAATCATTAATAACTTTAACCCAGTGATTCTTCATTGTGTTCAATGCAAAATCTTGAATCCTTAAAATTGATAAAACAAACATATTTGATCTTTAGCTCTCTTTTTTGGTCTCAACTTTCATTGAACACTACCTTGAACACCACACTTCTATCAGTAAAGTGCTTCATGAAACACTACATCAAAACTAAAGATGCACTGTATGGTGACTAACATAACAGGAAAAAAAAAAAGTAAAGTGCCATTCGCTATTTACTGGGAGTATCCAACTCCTCTTAGTGGCATGTGCGAAGACTTTTTTCCCATGAAACCTACCCTGTAACTTCCCCAGAGATTGGTTATGTCCTTCAGATATCATCCCATAGAAATCAATTTTATGTGTATTGCAGCATTAGATTAAAATTATTTGTTTTTTCTTTATCTCCTCCATAGAACTAAGTTTTGAGATGAAAGGGATCTTTGTTCTATCCATTTTTTTCCCCATCATTTTGTATGGTTCTGCCATGTTATAAGCACTTGGATATTTTTGAAATGGAGGAAGACTAGGTAGACCGGTAGTAGTAAGAAGTAGATCTCCCAAGAGGTTGTTTGACTGCACACTGTATTAAAAATATTGAAATGGTAACAGGAAATTAACATGAGTGGGGCAAGTGGAATGAGGGAGCACAGTATCCTAAGATACTGAAAATAAAAGACTTTTTTCTCAAATACTTGCCCCTGAAAAAAGATTCAAGACATGTTAATATAGAGAGGACTGTAACAATATGGTATTTCTGTTAGAAGATAGTTTTCAATATTGGACCAAGGCAACATTGTTGAGGGATTAGTGATTAAGTTCCCATCTGGAATATGATAGGATTGGATTACACCTTCCACAGAGGTAAGTATCCTGCTTTATTTAATACCATTCTCTTCTCCATTTTTTATTCCCAGCTTCCACAGATTTTTGGACCTAAACTATCTAACAATAGAGTACCACTTTTGTCCATGAACTCTGCAGATTTAACATTTGTCCCATTAGCCATCTCATATGTTTGGTGTTCATTATATTAATATTTTTTCAGCATTTTATATATGATAAAAACATCAAATACATTAAGATATTTTCTGACATGTTTTCAAAAACAAAATAAAGGAAAACGAGACAAAACAACTAATCAACCAATGAAGAAAAAAAACTATTTCTTGGAGTGTTAGAGGAGTCAGAGATATGGTATATGACTGCAAAGCTAACATTAGTAAATACAGAATGCCAAAGGGTCATATAACAACAGTGAGTACCTTACAAAAATTGAAATTAAACACAAGCTACAGAATACATATAAACAAAAATTTAGCCTCATTTTCTCTTTCTTCTATGAAAAAGTAAGTGGAGTATGCTGGGAAGACTCTCCTAAGGATAGGTCAAAGACAATATGTTTTTAAGTGTGTCCTTTAATAAGGTATAATTAAAAATATACTCCAAGTTATTTTAATATTAATATTTTTTGAAATGCCATTAATATGGCAGATTATAGAAAAGACAGAAAATAAGTTAAGGATATTAAATTCCTGGAACATACAATTTAATCTACCACAGAAGATATAAAGTAAATTCCAGGTGAGAAAATCTCTTTCTCTGATATATTTTTATCAGCCTTATCAGTTCCCTAGTGTGTGTTCTTTATAGAGCTATCCTAAATCTGGCACTGGTTACAGTGCCCATATTTAGGCATATCAGCTGATTGGTTCAGTTTTTAATCGTGTTTTAAATGAGGCAATATAATATGGCACAAACGTGGGGGAAAGGTATGTGAAAAATACAGAGGAAGGTTGGAAACTGTCTATTAAGGCATACTAGTTTTTAACTTGGTATGAAAATGTACATATAAAGGAAAATTGATATCTTCTAATCACTGAAGTTCTGTGTGATGGAAGAAGGAATAAATTCTTACATCTAGTCAGGGTCAGTTCCTTTTTAAAGGTAAATATAAGGAAGAATTAATAAATGATGCTACAGATTAGTTCAGTTGCTAAAGATGTGATCTCTGAAAATATACCACCTGGGTTTAAATCCAAACATGTTGCTTTATTAGCTGTAGAACAGGCAAGTGTTTTCACGACTTCCCACAAATAAAATTAGCAAAATGACATAGTACCAAATCAAAGAGCTGGCATTTGGACAAATGAGGATATTTATAAAACATTTACAGCATTTAGAACTGTTGAATAGTATTGTAACTGAACTGATAACTTTATAATTTAATCAGTTCTGTGTTACTATAAGATGAAATATATAGATAGGATATAGAGAAAATCACAATTATAGTAGAGAAAATTGAACCACGTGACTTCAGAATAATCACAATTCAAAGAATCTAGTATTCTCTGGGTAAATCTTCTGAATGAAAAATTATTGCCTTCGGTTTGAATAGAAAAATATGTACTAGAGTTAGTTAGATAATAGTTATTAAGGTAGACATAATTCAGTAAGTTTCCAGTTTAGTGTCTACTTTAGTACAGATAGTAGTGGGTTTTGCTAAATTGTTTTTATACATAAGTGTGAGGGGGAAAATGACACAATGTTCTGCCTTTTAAGTAGATCCTTCATAAATACTTGTGGAGTTATTTAATATCATAAAGTAAACTGGAAGAGTCACAACACTGAAGTCAACTCTTGTTATATCCAGTGGTGTAATATCTGTTATTTTTCTTTCTCTCTGAATCCTGAAACAGTCAGCCAATACTGCTTGCAGTTAGGATTTAGACATTTTATACTGAAGTCAGTGTGAAGCTCAATAACCTTGTTGAGAGAAAACAACCAGAAATAAATTGTTACCAAACCTATTTCCCCCAAAGAAAGGCTATCAAGTTACTATGTAGCAGAGCAAACTCAAAATGCCAATGCAAAGCTGTATCCTATTGTAAGTTAAGTTTGCTGTTTCTGTAAATTGTTTATCTATTCACTTATTGAAAGCTTGCAAGCTAATACTTGATTCCAATCCACTTTGCTTTTATCTGAGAAAATGAAATTTCACTTTATTCTTAGTTCCATTTTTAAATTCACTATACAGACATTCTTTTTTTTAAATTGGAAGTTCTGTCCAAAAAAGAGAAGGTGGGGAAGACTTTTAAAACACACACACACACACACACACACACACACACACACACACGTGTTGCAACTGCTCTGTGTAATTCTAGTAATTCTGTGAGGTAAGATTTAGATGAAAAATGGAATTCTTGGGTGCCTGGGCGGCTCAGTCTTTAAGCATCTACCATCGGCTGAGGTCCTAGACATATTTACAAAGTGCCATTTTTTAGTTCAGTCAAACTGAGGAAGAGTGGGAACATTTTCAATTGATGTAGACTTATTAGACAGTTAACTATCTAGACAAAACAAAGTGAATGGTGAACTCTTTTTTATCCCTCTGTTAAACTCACTAAGGTCTTGTAGAGCTAATTACATTATTCAGTGCACAATCTTTGAAAGAATACTCACACACAAACACTTGAGAAACAACAGGCTCTTCTTACCAGGAAAAGAATGAGCGGAATTACTGATTCATATCCGGTGGTCTTACCTTTGCAGAGCATTACTTGTTTCCATGAACTCTTAATGTGATCTATTGCAGAACTTTTGTTTCCACTTTAATAAATTTTCCTGATGGGAACTAATATGTTTTAGGAGGTCACATAGTAATATTCTGCAAATGACAGTGTGTAAAATATTTTCTGATGAAAAAATATTTGTTTAGATAATCAGCTTTGACAATAAAAAAGATCAGCATTAATTATAGTCTAGACTTCTATGCAATAAATATGACATTTCCATTAAGGTTAATGGGAATTTTATGTTTTAATTGTCATTGCTTTGAAAATATGCTCGTATATAAAGGCCAGGTTTCATTTTATTATCATTAAGTGTTATTTTTTCTTTTAATATCATGAATCAATATTTAGACCTTGGTAATATAATTCAACCAAGGAAATTAAAAGACTTATTTTCTATCATAAAATTAAAAAAAAAGTAAGCACTGGAAAAATAATCAGCTCTTTTACAGACACACATGCATTTATAATTTAGAGAAGGAAAATTAGCTTCAATTTTGTTGCTCATATCCATAGAAATAAAACATAGTTCTTTTTTATTGTAACTCATATGCACATAATCTCTTTCTACCTTTAAAAACAAAAGAGTACTATCTCTCTAAATATGTGTCTACTTTCTCTATATAAATATATATGTATAAACACACACTTATATAGGTTTATATATTTGAAATTCCTAATTTTGCTAATTTTTCAGATTGAACCAAAGAAATCATTCTATTGCTTCTGCATCATCTACTTCCAGCCCTTTATTGACAATATTTCCTCTTTTGAATTTCATAGGACACTAGCATCATGACATTTTTTTTTTTTACATGGAGTTGAAAGTCCTTACTTCAGCTGCTGCTGAGATAGTTGATGGAGGTAAGTTTTATTTTAGAAGAAAACAATTTATCAGAAATAACATGCTGCGCTATGAGCTCAATAAGGGCAGGTACATTATATTATTCTCATATAATGAGAATAATATTTGTCTCTCCGTTTTCTTAAATTTGTTTTCTCATTTTATTAACACATTCTGAGCTATAATTTCTGTGGGAGTAGGAACTGTATCTTTTTTATGCATTTTATATCTCTACTCCATGAGTGCCAAGCTTTTATTCATCTTTTCATTCATTCAGCAAACATTTGAGTGTCTATGAATACAAGGTACATAGTTTAAAGCAAAGAACAAGACACACATGGTCTCTTCCCCATGATATTCTAGAAGGTACAAAGTCTGTGGTTTGTTTTGAATGAACCAGTATAATTTCTCTTCGTATAGTACAACAACCAAATGAGGATGACACTATGATACACATGGCATGGGTGAGGAAACTGAAGCAAAGACAAGTTTCACATCTCACCCAAAGTTACAGAGGAAGATGTCCATGAATTCTTAAGAGTCCAGGTATTAGATGCACCCCCCTCCCCAGCCCCATCCATTGCCTTTTTGATAGTTAAATTGATTTTTACCCCACATCAGTACTTTATTTGAGGGCTGTTTATGAATTTAAATTGAAGGTTTATATGTACTTTATGTAAATTTAGGGAGCAATATTTCTTTCTTTCTTTCTTTTTTTAAAGATTTTTTATTTATTTGACAGAGAGAAACATAGCCAGAGAGGGAACACAAACAGGGGGAGTGAGAGAGGGAGAAGCAGGCTTCCCGCGGAGCAGGAAGCTCGATGTGGGACTCGATCCCTGGTCTCCGGGATCATGACCTGAGCCGAAGGCAGTCGCTCAACCAACTGAGCCACCCAGGCGCCCCAGGGAGTAATATTTCTAAAGCTTCAAAAAGATGGCAGTTTTCCTGTACAGCAAAGGCATGAGAGATAATAGCCTTGGGTTTCTAGTCACTTTATTCCCTTTATGACTTGCAGCAAATCACCAAATTTTTCCTGTATTTATAATGTATGTATTGGGTTTAGAGGGTTTCTAACTTCTTTTTCAACTCTGTAGAAGTATGTATGTAACTGCATTAAATGAAAATAAAATTGTTTCTAGTAAGAGACAGTCATACTTTTAGTGGCTTCTGACAATGAGAGATTCTACCCTAGGGGATTTTCGGATAGCTAGGATTCTTCTGATCAATCATTAATACTGTAATTTATGGAAATCTTGACCATATTTATTGGTACTTTGTTTTTCTGTGAGTCCTTGGACTCATTATTACGAATACATTATTGAAAACTGCCTGAAATAATCTAAGCTTGTTTGCTTTGTTAGTGCTCTGATTGTTTTTGAGTATTTTGACTCAAAAATACACTCAATATTAGGCTGTTGCTTTCATACCTGTGTTCTCTAGTAACACTTTTATCTTTATCATTTTCTCATCTTTAGATTTTGACTTAGAAAAAAGGATAAAGTTATTTTTTGAATTTCACCTTTACAAAAAAAAGATTCAATAAAATTCTGACTTAAAACTCTGTACACCTTTGTGGAAAAAATTAGAAAAATATCCATTCACATTTTTTATACTGTATAAGTTACTTAGTTATGGAAATATTTTTCCCTATATTGTATGCTATATTTTAGGAGATTGTGTATTTCAACTTATTAGAATCTCTATTGGAAACTGGTTTATGAAGATCAACAAATATTTGCTGACTGTGCATAGATTGTTTGAGCACTATACACAGCAATTTATTTGCATCTTAAAATTTAAAAACCAAAATGGGAAAAAAGAAACACTTGGCAAGTATAAGATTGTAGACTGATGTTACTATTGAACCTCATATTTATTTATCTTTATCTCTTACAAGGCACTCATTGCCATGAAGATATTCTATAGTTGCTTTACTTCACTTTCATTGTGTCATTGAATACAAGTGTAATTTTGAATTGTGAACATGTAATATTGATTCCCTGTTTATATTTCATAAAATAAACAGGGCTCATAAAATATAAACCTCAATAGAATAATTGTTTTGGGCACCTGGGTGGCTCAGTGGGTTAAAGCCTCTGCCTTCAACTCAGGTCATGATCTCAGGGTCTTGGAATCCAGGCCTGCATGGGCTCTCTGCTCCACAGGAAGCCTGCTTCCTCCTCTCTCTCTACCTGCCTCTCTGCCTGCTTGTGATCTCTCTCTCTCTCTGTCAAGTAAATAAATAAAATCTTAAAAAGTATAGAATAATTGTTTTAAACATGATGGGAATAACCTTTGCTCTAGAGCTTGTTGAAATACCTACTTCACATATGAGGAAGTCAGATATGGAAAGGATGATATATGTGTATATGTGTGAGTGATTATGAAACAGAATGATTTAAATAAAGTTCATTAGGTGTTTTTATATATGCACTGACTATTGCTATGTGTGTATCTATAAATCCTATATTCTTCACATTCCATCATCTCAAATTTGTTATGAAGAAAATTAAATTCATTTAATAGGTTGATAGAAACTATAGCACTATAATTTAAGAATTCATTATGTTAGTTTTTCATAAAAATAAACCGAATTTCCTGAACATATTTGCTCCTAAAGGAGCTAGTTAAGTGAATTTGAAAATATGGGAGTGAAATAAAATTCATTCCTGACCTAACACTATTAAAATATCAAAGCATAATATTTCACAGCCTTTGCCTTTCTTACATTTTATCTAACTATAGGTTTTATTGACCATAAAACTATGTAACCCTTCTTAAAAGCTAGCCATATAAACTCTGAATAATTTCTTTTATTTTATCATTTAAACCATCCATGCTATTTTACCTCTTCTTAGAACATTTTTTAGAATAATAGGGAAAGTGAAGATTATTCCCTTTTATCATCTACTTACTATATGTACTATATTATTTATGTATGACAAAATAAAATAATTTTTATGTTCCATTTGCTTAATATTTCTTAGCACTATGGGCATCAATATCATCAATTATGCATATTATTTTGAAAGCACAGTAAAAATATTTAGTTTTTCTATAGTATAAGTATATAATAGTATATCATAATTACATAATTATATAAATATATAATAGGGAATCATAATTACATATATATGAAGTTATTAAAAATATTTTTATATCCTAACACATGGAGAATACCAGTTTGGGGAAATAAAAAAAGAAAGGTTCCTTTTTCATTTGGATTAACTTCATCAAACAGTTTCAATCAATTCCTTTATCCTATGGATTAAAATGAGCGAATTCATTTCCATGCCCTTTAAAAATCTAACCCACATTAATTTAAATCTATACACAGTAGTTTTTAATTTAGGAATGCTCTCATATTATTTATATTTTCTTTATATTTTAAGTTTTCTTCTTTTATAGCAGGTTGTGGTACCCCCAGAGCTCCTCAAGGGCAATGCATCTCAGAATTTTAGATATACAAAAGGAGGAACATTTTAATTAAAAATTTTTTCTCTTTAATCATAAACTTATTCAGTTTTTTCCTCAGTAGATTAGATGAAATATTGAAAGTGATATTAAAATTAGTCAGTGTAAGGATTTTCTGAGTTCTAAATAATAAAGGATTGGTCAAAGGGAAGATTGACTCTTCATTACTATAAAATTTGAAGATTATGGATATTATATGGTCAAAGCAATTCTTGAATCCTATGGGTATAGATTATTACAGTTTCAGTATATATTGAAATTTATATTGATATTTTCTACATAATAAAACAATAGCACCAATCCCAGTAAAGTGGGAAGTATAATTATCCTGTCATATTCCCATAAATGCCTAAAAATAAATTGGCTATGGTAATTTTTTCCTCATCTCTTATTTTTTTTTATTGTTACTTAAATTTTTTTCCAGTGTTCCAAGATTCATTCCCCATTCCCCACACCCAGTGCTCCACGCAATAGGTGCCCCCAGT
Source organism: Spilogale gracilis (assembly GCA_004023965.1). Classification (NCBI taxonomy): domain Eukaryota; kingdom Metazoa; phylum Chordata; class Mammalia; order Carnivora; family Mephitidae; genus Spilogale; species Spilogale gracilis. Next base: position 3,537 of record PITA01010921.1, on the reverse strand, counting down.
ACCCACCACCAGGCTCTCCCATCCCTCCGCTCCCATCCCTCCAAGCCCCTCAGTTTGTTTCTGTGTCCAAAGTCTCTGTTGTTTCATTTCTCTCCTTGGATTACCCTGCTTCCCATTTACTTTCCTTCTCCCACTGTCCTCCAGGTTACCTTTCATGCACCGCAAGTAAGTGAAACCATGTGATACTTGACTTTCTCTATTTGGCTTATTTCACTCAGCACAATCTCTTCCAGTTCAGTCCATGTTGCTACAAAAGTTGGATATTCACCCTTTCTGATGGAGGCATAGTATTCCATTGTATATATGTACCACATCTTCTTTATCCATTTATCTGTTGATGGGCACCTTGGCTCTTTCCAGTTTGGCGATTGTGGCCATTGCTACGATGAACATTGGTGTACATATGGCCCTTCTTTTCACTACGTCTGTATCTTTGGGGTAAATGCCCAGTAGTGCAATTGCAGGGTCATAGGGTAGCTCTATTTTTAATTTTTAAAGGAATCTCCACACTGTTTTCCAAAGCGGCTGCACCAGTTTACATTCCCACCAACAGTGTAAGAGGGTTCCCCTTTCTCCACAGCCTCTCCAACACTTGTTGTTTCCTGTCTTGTTAATTTTGGCCATTCTGACTGGTGTAAGGTGGTATCTCAGTGTGGTTTTGATTTGAATTTCCCTAATAGCTAGTGACGCTGAACATTTTTTCATGTGTCTATTAGCCATTTGTATATCTTCTATGGAGAAGTGCCTCTTCATGTCTCTTGCCCGTTTTTTGATGTGTTCATCTTCTTTTTGGGTGTTGAGTTTGAGTAGTTCTTTATAGATCTTGGATACTAGCCCTTTGTCTGTAGTGTCATTTGCAAATATCTTCTCCCATTCTGTGGGTTGACTGTTTCCTTTGCTGTATAGAAGCTTTTTATTTTGATGAAGTCCCAAAAGTTCATTTTCACTTTTGTCTCTTTTGCCTTTGGAGATGTGTCTTAAAAGAAGTTTCTGTGGCTGATGTCAAAGAGGTTACTGCCTATGTTCTTTTCCAGGATTTTGATGGATTCCTGCCTCACATTGAGGTCTTTCATCCATTTCGAGTTTGCCTTTGTGTGTAATGTAAGAGAATGGTCTAGTTTCATTCTTCTATACGTAGCTGTCCAATTTTCCCAGCACCATTTATTGAAGAGACTGTCTTTTTTCCACTGGATATTTTTTCCTGCTTTGTCAAAGATGATTTGCCCATAGATTTGTGGGTCCATATCTGGACTCTCCACTCTGTTCCATTGGTCTATTTCTCTGTTTTTGTGCCAATACCACGCTGTCTTGGTAATCAGAGCTTTGTAACAAAGACTGAAATCAGGTAATGAGATGCCCCCAGCTTTGTTTTTCTTCTTCAGCAGTTCCTTAGTGATTCGGGGTCCTTTTTGGTTCCATATAAATTTTAGGATTGTTTGTTCCAGCGTTTTAAAGAATGTGGGTGGAATTTTGATCGGAATGGCATTGAAAGTATAGATTGCTCTGGGCAGTATAGACATTTTGACAATGTTTATTCTTTCGATCCATGAGCATGGAATGCTCTTCCATCTTTTTGTGTCTTCTTCAATTTCTTTCATGAGTGTTCTGTAGTTCCTTGAGTACAGATCCTTGACTTCTTTGGTTAGGTTTATTCCTAAGTATATTATAGTTTTTGGTGCTATAGTAAACGGAATCGATTCTGTGATTTCCCTTTCTATTTTTTCATTGTTAGTGTATAAGAATGTAACTGATTTCTGTGCATTGATTTTGTATCCTGCCACATTACCAAATTGTTGGATGAGTTCTAGTAGTTTGGGGGTAGAGTCTTTGGGTTTTCCACATACAGTATCATGTCGTCTGCAAAGAGAGAGAGTTTGACTTCCTCTTTGCCAGCTGGATACCTTTTATTTCTCTCTGTTGCCTGATTGCTGTTGCTACCACTCCTAACGCTGTTGAACAGTAGTGGTGAGAGTGGGCATCCTTGCCTTGTTCCTGATCTCAGAGGAAAGGTTGTCAGTTTTTCCCCGTTGAGGATGATATTCGCTGTGGGTTTTTCATAGATAGATTTTATGAGGTTGAGAAATGTTTCCTCTATCCCCATAATTTGGAGAATTTTGATCAGGAACAGATGTTGTATTTTGTCATGCTTTTTCTGCATCAATTGAGAGTACCATGTGGTTTTTCTCTTTTCTCTTATTGATTTGTTCTATCACGTTGATTGTTTAGCAAGTGTTTAACCACCCTTGCATCCCTGGGATAAAACCCACCTGGTCATGGTGGATAATCTTTTTAATGTATTGTTGGATCCTGTTAGCAAGGATCTTGTTGAGAATCTTGGCATCTGTATTCATCAGCGATATTGATCTGAAGTTCTCCTTTTTGATGGGGTCTTTGTCTGGTTTAGGGATTAGAGTGATGCTGGCTTCATAGAAAGAGTCTGGAAGTTTTCCTTCCATTTCTATTTTTTGAAAGAGCTTCAGGAGAGCAGGTGCTATTTCTTCTTTGAATGTTTGGTAGATTTCCCCAGGGAATCCGTCTGGTCCCGGACTCTTATTTTTGGGGAGGTTTTTGATCACTGCTTCAATCTCATTACTAAATATAGGTCTATTCAAATTGTCATGTCTTCCTGTTTCAGTCTTGGTAGATTATAGGTTTCTAGGAATATATCCATCTCTTCTAGGTTGTTAAACATATTGGCATATAATTGTTGTTAGTAATTTTTGATGATTGTTTCTATTTCCTTGGTGTTAGTTGTGATCTCTCCCCTTTCATTCATGATTTTATTAATTTGGTCTTCTCCCTTTTCTTTTGGATTAGTTTGGCCAATGGTTTAATCGATCTTATTGATTCTTTCAAAGAACCAGCTTCTAGTTTCGTTGATGCGTTCTACTCTATCTCTAGTTTCTGATTCATTCATCTCTGTTCTAATCCTTATTATTTTCCGCCTTGTGTGGGGGGTTGGTTTAATTTTTTGTTGATTTTCCAGTTCTTTAAGGTGTAATTGAGTTGATGTATTTGGGATTTTTCAATTTCTTTGATTGAGGCTTGGATGGCTATGAATTTCCCCCTTAGGATGGCCTTTGCTGTATCCCATAGGTTTTGGATCGATGTATCTTCATTCTCATTGGTTTCCATGAAGTGTTTCGGTTCTTCTTTGATTTCTTGGTTGATCCACATATTCTTGAGCAGGATCGTCTTTAGCTTCCAAGTGTTTGATTTTCTCTTGAACTTTTTATGGTGGTTGAGTTCCAGTTTCACGGCATTGTGGTAAGAGAATATGCACGGAATAATCTCAATCTTCTGGTATCGGTTGTGCCCTAATTTGTGACCTAGTATGTGGTCTATTCTGGAGAAAGTTCCATGTGCACTCAAGAAAAATGAGAATTCTGCTGTTTTAGGGTGGAATGTTCTGAATATATCTATGAGATCTATCTGGTCCAATGTGTCATTCCAGGCTCTTGATTCTTTGTTGATTTTCTGTTTAGATGATCTGTCCATTGCTGAGAGTGGTGTGTTAAGATCTCCTACAATTAATGT
>PITA01010920.1:8802-69614 GCA_004023965.1 Spilogale gracilis | reverse complement strand
TTTTTTTTTTTTTTAAAGATTTTATTTATTTGACAGCGAGAAACACAGTGAGAGAGGGAACACAAGCAGGGGGAGCGAGAGAGGGAGAAGCAGGCTTCCCGCCGAGCAGGGAGCCCGATGTGGGACTCGATCCCGGGTCTCCGGGATCATGACCTGAGCCGAAAGCAGTGGCTTAACCAACTGAGCCACCCAGGCGTCCAAGACTAGGACTTCTAATACCATGTTGAATAGCAGTGATGAGAATGGACATCCCTGCCATGTTCCTGACCTTAGGGGTAAAGCTCTCAGTTTTTCCTCATTGAGAATGATATTTGCTATGGGCTTTCATATATGGCTTTTATGATACTGAAGTATGTTTCCTCTATGCCTACACTATGAAGAGTTTTTTATTTTATTATTTTATTTTATTTTTTATTTTATTTTTTATTTTACTATTTTATTTTACTATTTTATTTTACTATTATTTTATTTTACTATTTTATTTATTTTATTTTTTAAGATTTTATTTTATTTTATAAGATTTTATTTATTTGACAGAGAGAAGCACAGCTAGAGAGGTAACACAAGCAAGGGGAGTGAGAGAGGAGAAGCAGGCTTCCCGCTGAGCAGGGAGCCCAATGCAGGGCTTGATTCTGGGACTCTGGGATCATGAACTGAGCCGATGGCAGATGCTTAACCAACTGAGCCATCCAGGTGCCCTGGCACTATGAAGAGTTTTAATCAAGAAAGGATGCTGTACTTCGTCAAATGCTTTTCCAGCATCTATTGAAAGAATCATATGGTGCTTGTTCTTTTATTAATGTCCTGTATCACATTGATTGGTTTGTGGATGTTGAACCAAATTTGCAGGCCAGGAATAAATCCCACTTGTCCGTGGTGAATAATCCTTTTAATGTACTCTTGGATCACACTGTCTAGTATTTGGGTGAGAATTTTGGCATCCATGTTCATCAAGGTTATTGGTCTTTCTCCTTTTTGATGGGGTCTTTGTCTGGTTTTTGGATCAAGTTAATGCTGGCCTCATAAAATGGGTTTTGAAGTTTTCCTTCCATTTCTATTTTTTGGAAGTTTCAGAATAGGCATTAATTCTTCTTTAAATGTGTGGTAGAATTCCCCTGGGAAGCCGTCTGGCCCTGGATTCCTGTTTGTTGGGAGACTTTTGATGACTGCTGTCTTTACTGATTATGGGTCTGTTCAGGTTTTCTATTGCTTTCTGTTTCAGTTTTGGTAGTTTATCCATCTCTAGGAATGCATCCATTTCTTCCAGGTTGTCTAATATAGTTGCTCATAATACGTTCTTATAATTTTTTTTGTATTTCTCTGATATTGGTTGTGAACTCTCGTCTTTCATTCATGATTCTATTAATTTGGGTTCCTTCTCTTTTCTTTGAAAAATCTGGCCAGGGGGTTATCAATCTTGTTAATTCTTTCAAAGAACTAGCTCCTACTTTCATTCATTTGTTCTACTGTTCCTTTGGTTTCTATTTCATTGATTTTTGCTCTGATCTTTATTATTTCTCTTCTCCTGCTGGGTTTAGGCTTTCTTTGTTGTTCTTTTCTCCAGCTCCTTTAGGTGTAGGTTTAGGTTGTATCTTTGAGACCTTCTTGTTTATTGAGAAAGTCTTGTACTGCTATATACTTTCCCCGTAGGACAGCCTTTGCTGCATCCCAAAGATTTTGAACAGTTGTGTTTTCATGATTTTTTTTTAATTCTTAATTTCCTGGTTGACCCATTTATTCTTTAGTAGGATGCTCTTTCACCCCATGTATTTGAGTTCTTTCCCAATTTCTTCTTGTGATTGAGTTCAAGTTTCAAAGCATTGTGGTCTGAAAACATGCAAGGAATAATCCCATATTTTGGTACCAGTTGAGACCTGATTTGTGATCTATTCTGGACATTGTTCCATGTGCATGCAAGAACATTGTATATTCTGCTGCTTTAGGATGCAATGCTCTAACCATACCTGTTAAGACCATCTGGTCCAGTGCATCATTCAAAGCTCTTGTTTCCTTGTTGATCTTCTGCTTAGATGATTTGTCTCTAGCAGTGAGAGGGGTATTAAAGTCCCATGGTATTACTGCATTACTGATATATTTCCTTGATTTTGTTATTAATTGGCTTATATAATTGGCAGCTCCCATGTTAGGGGCATAAATATTTATAATTGTTAAATCTTCTTGTTGGATAGATCCTTTAATTATGATATACTATCTTTCCTCATCTTTTATTATAGTTCTTGGTTTAATGTATAATTTGTAGGATATAAGGATTGCCACCCTAGCTTTCTTCTGATGTTCATTGGCATCATATATGGTTTTCCTCCTTTACTTTCAATTTGGAGGGATCTTTAGGTCTAAAATGAGTCTCTTGCAGAAAGCATATGACTTTTTTTTTAATCCATTCTGACACCCTGTGTCTTTTGATTAGAGCATTTAGCCCATTTACATCCAGAATAACTATTGAAAAATATGAACTTGGTGCCAATGAATTACCTGTTAAGTCACTATTTCTGTTTATTGTCTCTCTGTTCTTTTCTGGTCTATTTATTTTTGGGCCCTTTGCTTAAAGGATCCTCTTTAATATTTCTTGCTGGTGATATGGACATTTTAAATACAATTAAGTATGGGAAGTAGACTAAAAATATAATCTATTATCAATCAAATGAATAAAAAAGGAATAAAATCACCTAGACTTGCAGTATTTCCTAGCACAAGATTACTGATAGCTGAAGTGGACATTTCCTTCAGAAAAAAAAAAAAAAAACCTGCCTTCTCTCACACATAAATATACTTTCAAGAATATATTTATGCTTTCCCCTCTATCCAGGAAAGTCCATCACAACAAGCAATAGTACATTTTCCTAAATCTGGCTTATTTGGGAAATTTACTCCATTCATATTTATTATAGTCATTATATTTGGATTTGTCATATTATCAAAGTAAATGTTAACTGTATATAAAACAGACAAAAACATGGCATAATATCTTAAATATAATAACAATTATCTCTCATGTAATAGTCTTGAGTAGTCCCAGGTAGCAAGCAGCAAAGAGCTGCTCCATAAATTATTTTAGGACTTGTTAATAGAGGGCGCCTGGGTGGCTCAGTTGGTTAAAGCCTCTGACCTTTGGCTCAGGTCATGATCTCAGGGTCCTAGGATCAAGGCCTGCATCAGGCTCTCTGCAGGGAGCCTGCTTCCTCCTCTCTCTCTAACTGCCTCTTTGCCTACTTGTGATCTCTCTTTCTGTCAAATAAATAAAATCTTTAAAAAAAAAAAAAGACTTGTAAATAGAGATTTTGCCATCTTCAATGAATCTAGTTCAAGTTGTCATAGTCATCTCTTATCCAGTCTGAGGGAACAAGAACAAAGTAACAGGGTGCCTTCATGAGGGAATTTTTGGCACCATTCCCAGATGTGATACATATGGCTTTTTTTAATGCCTTATTGTCTAGAAGTCATTATGTCTACATCAAACTGCACAGAAAGATGGGAAATGTGATCTATTCGTGTGCCCAGAAAAGCCTAAGGAATTTAGTCAGATTTTGGTATGGTATTTTATTTTTCTTTGTCTACCTAATGTTTTTTTTTAAATTTATTATTGTTTATATTAATAATATGCTATTTGTTACCTTCTGCTGTATTAGATGATTTCATTTTTATTTGTATCCTACTAATTTTAATATTCAAACTTATAGCTATCATTTGAAAACAGTTTCATATTACTGTCAAAAAGTAGTGATTGTCTCAAACTCTTTCTTCACTTGACATAAGACTGTTAGCACAGTTTTGCTTATTTTCTCCTTTTACCAATCTCCCACTCACTGGTTTTTAAAGTTATCTTTTTTTTTCCACTTTGTGTTATCATCTATGAATACTAGCTCTTTATTTTTAAATCTTTACCCAGCAACTAAAATTCATTTTATAGCCTATTTGCTTACTTACTTTCATGTGCTTATTATTATTATTTGATTTTTCTTCTTTTTGTTTAAACCAGCATATTTTGGGGGCACTGTGCTACTGTGCTTATTTTCATTTGATTATTATTATCCCAGTTAACTAATGAGAACTGGTTATTCCAGAATTGAATTGTATTGCTCTCATTTCATGCAATGATCAGACCATATATAGAATTGAAAACTTTATTTTCATGTTTCTTTTCCATGTTAACTGGAATACTTCCCCCCCACCAAAAAAAAACAAAAACAAAAACAAAAACAAAAAACCAAAAACCAAAAACCAAAAACCAAAAACCAAAAACCAAAAACCAAAAACCAAAAAAACAAACAAAAAAAAACCTACTCCAGAAGTTTTGTGTATTCAGTCATAAACTGCTCACCTATGTATCATTCACCCAACTCCTCTCATTCAATTTCCATAATCTTCTTACCTACAGGTTCAATCCTCCCTTTTAATTACTCTTTTCATCTCCAAACTTCTGAAACTTTTTTCAACTCATTTTTAACAGCTGTTAGAGGCATAGCAATGCACCCAGTCACTGTGTCATTCTTTGTACTTCTCTCCTCATTTCTCCCTTACTCAGTCTTAAAGTTATTTGTTTCTCCTCTTCCCTTGTTTCCTATCTCAGCTTCTTATTTTGTACATCAATTTTGACTCTCTAGATTCTATTTCCCCATTTCTCGGACACCGAGTCTATATAACTTGGAAGAAATCCAAGATATGATCCTGTGGACAAGAACTTCTTCTGACCAATAAGAAGCACAATGAGGAGTAGGAAGAGAAGGTAAGTCCTTGAACACTCAGCAGCTCATCTTTAATCTATCATGTCACATTATATAACGCCAGGACCACCGTGACTACTTTAGTCTTTTTCCAAAATTGGTCGGTGTGCAATTAGGAAGCTAAGACTTCTTACTTTAACTGCCTGGATACCTGATCTCTGTATCAACGCTCTATTTCCAGAGGTGATACAGTATCCTCTGTATTGTGAATAAGTTATATTCTTAATCATAGAGAAATGCCCACCAACATCTCAGGGCTCTGCAAGTGAGCCCATTGGAATACACTCTCCCCTAGCATTAGGGCCTAACTTCACTCCACACTTAACCTTGCAGGAAGCACTGTGCCAAACTCATCTCCTGTTGCATTCACAAATGCACCTTCCTATCATTCACTTTCTTCTCTCCCTGCCACCCCCCCCCATTTTATTAACACTTCCTTTATAAAGACTATTTCATCAGACCTCCCCATATTTTCTCACTGATCTGTAAAACCTGAAATAAGGAGTGGTAAATAATTTGACCAGCCTTTCTGCATAATAATTTTTAAAACTACACTTACTGGTAAATGGGAGTGGGAAGAGTAAAAATACTAAATTACAGATCTATAGATAATACTCCAATTTAGTCAACTGCTTTGAGATATTCCTCACTTTACTTTCTATAATAGACTCCAGAAAGCAGATAAATGGAACTCATTTAAACTTTGATTTTTTTTTTAATTTTGGCTATATTCTTAGAGTTATGTGGTAAATGCCTGAAATCCCAGGAAAAGAGAGAAGACAAAGTAAGAGCCCGGATAATCTATCATCTAGGTATTAGTCATTTGCTCTGTTTCCATGTCTATGCTGTGTTAGTCAAAGCGCCTAGATCCAATGCCAACTTATTTAATTCCACTTGTATTACATAAATTAATTTGCATAAAATGCCAAACTGGTATTTTTTTGATAGGGAAACTCCTGATTCTTCTATTTTGAAAACCAAATTTTTAAAAACTCCTCTCCTCCTGCTCCCTTCTTCTCACTCAGCTTCCCTCATCTTTATTTACATTTTAGCTTTTGTAAACAGTTTTGTTTCCGCTGAGACAGTGGAATTGATGTTATTAAATTTAAATGGATAGTTGTCAATACTGTTTTGTGACAACAAAAAATGCTGATGCTTAATCTAAAGCATACCACATGCACATACATATATAAAAGGCAACTAAAAAAAGAAAAAGAACTGCTTGAAACTATTATGGCTTATTCCAGTATTCCTTATTTTTGTAAAGTTATTCCCAGGCAGGAAATACAAAATCCAAACCCTGAGAATTGCATGCAGTATCAGTAAGCAATTGCAGTTCTAGGTTTCAGATCACCAGGCATCCTGTCACCCGCCACCTGCCTGGCAGCTTGTCTCATCACCGTGAATGCATCAGTATTGAGTATGTGACCTTCGTATAGAGGAGGAGTGTACATATTAGATAAAATGTCTAATTAAAACATTGTTCAGTAGACAAAAAATTTCCACAGACTATTAACCAACTGGAGGCATTACCTTAATTGCCCCTTCTCGATTTTATCTCTCCCTCACAGTTAAAATAATGTGCCAAATTCTTCTAAACCAGATTCTAATATGTAGCTCAACGCCACAAAATGCACCCACAAGAATACACACCATTTCCAGTTGCTGTCTGTACTTGTGCACCTGCTAGACCACAAAAATGCCCTCCTCTCAGACCTGTATTAAAATATATGGATTGGAAAAAAATATATATGGATTGGGATAGATTCTCTTGTAGCTTCTTTAATTTAGTCAGGTAGTAAATGAATATTTGAGTTCTGACAAGTTTTATGGTATACAATGAGTGCTGTTGAATAAGCAGCATGACTTCTGACTTAAGATACTAAAATCAAATTAATACAAAAACATAAAATTAAACCAAACTTCTCATTGCGAAGTTTAGAGTGAACATCTTTCTGCATTAACAAACATATACTCCTTAATTCATTCTAATAGCTTTAGGACAAACAATTTGATGAATGCCCCATAATAGCATCATTAAAACAGATTTCTATCACTAAGAGTAATCAAGAGAATCTGGTACTCAGCCTCCTTCCATCTTTTAACTCCAGCATGTTCACCATGTGCTGTCCAAGATGCTAGTGCTTGTCTTCTCCCAACTAGTAAAGGATTGCTAATGAATTTTATGATTGTCTCTTGACAGTGACACCATTAAGTTCTGCTCATATCCCATTTGCTGCAATGTAGGAATTATACCTAATTTTAAGCAAATCTGGAAAATCTTATTGGTGCCCTCAGGAAGGAAAAGAATAAGGCTTTGTTGACAGCTAGCTTTTTTGCAGCACAATTCTATTGCTTAATTCAGTTCCCCCTTTCCCCTTCAGTCCAATCTCTTCAAGAGTAAGAAAGATCACATTAACTGTAATAAACCTGAGAGGCAAGAAAACACTGAGTACAGGAGACATTGAGAGATGATTTTCTTTCATTCTGCAAGTGATATGAAACCATCAGGGTAGATGTGACAGCCAGGAAAACTACATGCTTCTGACACTCTTCGGATATCCATCCTTATGAATGTTCTCACACCTACTTCATTAATTTGTTGTTTCATTTTTGAGTAAAGATTTTAGGATACTCTTGCAATCACCAAATAACAGAAAACAAAACAGTACAATCGGTGCCCATCAGAAAAAGAGGTTGAGAAGTGTTATTTTCTTTAAGGCAGAAGGCGGCTCATCAAGACCAAGGGAAAGGTGAGAGGTGAGATGGGCATTCGGTTTTTTATTTGCTAGTAGAATGACTGCAGTTGCCCAGGGCACTTTGGAAACTTCACAAGGAGGGGAAAACAGAGCCATTGCTCCAGCTGTCACATTTGAAAAGAAATGCAGAAGAAATGGTTACGTTTCTGCCTCCCAGTCTTTATGGATGCATACCTCAACCAAGCCTCAATCCTCTTTAATTTTAGACTTAAAAAAAACAAAAACAAAAACAAAAAAAACCTCTTTGTTCCTCTGGATTAGGAAACCGTGAAGTGTAACATTTGCAAAAGTGGCCCCAAGGACACAGATAGTGCTGAAAATCCTTGAAAATAAGATGAATTACCAATTCTCATTATTCATTTGGCTTCCTCTGAAGACTAATAGCTAAGTAATTTTCCATACATCACATTACCCAGGGTGCAAGACGTAGTATAATGTTAGCAATCTATTGACTAAAATGTTATTTGCACAACAACTTCTCTTTTAAGTTTGAGAAATGAACACACATTAAAAGTAGGAGAACAATATTTTTTTCATTATATGTTGCTATAATTTAAACTGAGGTTGCCTGAATGTAAGAAGGGAAAAGATATATACTTTTTTTAAGGAAAAACAGATTGAGCTACATATCCATTTCCTTTACAAAAGAATATCTGTTATCTTCGAGTTAAAAATAATGTCATTATTACAATCAGATTAGGTTTGAAGTATAACTTAACAGTGAGAGATCAAAACTTCTATGTAAAATTTATGGATTAAATAATAGTATCTGGTGATCTCTAGAAAATGAGGAAAATGAAATTGTTTTCTTAAGACAAAACCCTAGGATGGAGGACCTCTAAGTGTTAGCAGTGAGGCTGGCCAAATGGGACATTCAAAATTTAAGGAATGTTGGAGTATGCCTAGTTTGCTGTCCACCAAGTCTAAGAGTCTCCAGAAGAGATAGCTCAGACTAGCCAAGAAGGAAAACCTCATTCACCTACCTTTCCTTCCTGTATGAATTTTCCTTGTAGGCCAAACCTTAGCAAGTCTGCTAACATAGGAGCAGGGACAATTATTAAGCCATAGATTAAGAATGGTCTGTAATAGATTATGTCGATGTTGCTGGCTAGGCTGCCCTCTCCCCATATTATGATTTCTCCCCCATCTTTGGTCATGTGATAGTGCAGTGCCTTTCAGTAGAGGGACCAGCCTTTCCCATCCCATGATTAGGGGACTGACCATATGGTTTGATGGGACTTAAGTCCATCTCTGAGAGGTTTTAACATAATTGTGTACTTTCAGTTGTTTTACGAAGATCCATCAGGAGAAAAGACAATGCCAACATCAAGGTAATTAGAAATAAGAAGCTTGTTATTGGAAATGAGGATGATTGGATGTGTGTTTATTAACAAAACAGAAACAAATAGAATGTGTGTTAGTTAACTTAATAGTTGCAGAGTGCTTACTCTGATAGTAGATTAAACACCAGGAAGCAGAGAACCCACAAAACAAGCATGGTTCTTTTCTTATTTTCACACAACTTTAAAGTTCTAACTCACCTCCTCCCTCTTTCACATAACTTAACTATCTCAAAAGGATGATCCCTGAACTAAACCACTGGGTTAACTGAATCTGCATATACCACTCATTTAGCTCCTCTGCCTTACCACTGATCACAATGCCAAAAATAAAAACAAGACACACACAGGCACATACAAACAAAAGACAAAAACAAAGCAACGAAAAGGCAGACACTTCTCAGAGAGAAAAAGAGAAAGAACTGTGGCGAACATAACTATAAGATGTCCCTTATGATCTCTGTCCCCTGGTGATATTCCTCTAATTATGTTATATTACATGGCCAAATAATAAAAATTAAAAAAACTTAAAACATTTATTTGTTAGAAAGAGAGAGAGTGAGCACAAACAGGCAGGCAGAAAAAGAAACAGGTTCCTTGCTGAGCAAGGAGCCCGATGTGGGACTCTATCCTAGGACACTGGGAATGTGACCTGCACTGAAAGAATGTCTGACCGAGCCACTCAGGTGCCCCCAGAAGAATTTTTTAGATGTAATTCAAGTTCATTAGTTGACTTGAAAACAGATTATCTGCCCCAATCAAATCATGTGACCCCTTTAAAAAGATAGAGTTTTCTGGGACTGATGGCAGAAGCAGTCAGAGACAGAAGCTCAAGGGAAATTCAAAACTGACTTGGAGATGTAGGGGGCCATGTGGCACGGAGCTAAGCGTGGCTTTTAGGGGATGAGGACAACGCCCATGATAATAGGCAATAAGAAGATGATGACCTCAGTCCTACAACCACAAGCAAATAAATTCTGGTTACAACCAGTGAGCCTGAAAGGAGATTCTCTCCCAGATTCACCAGATCAGAGTGCAGCCTGGCTGAGCGCTTGATTTCAATCCTGTGAGACCATAAGATGACAAATCCACAACAGACAGCTCACCTACGGAACTTATGCATAGTAAGTGATGGTGCTTCAAACTGCTCTGTGGTAATTGTTACACAGTAATGAATAAAATAAATAAACAAACAAACCCAATCTAGATATAATATTTTAGGGCTGCCAGATTTCAAGCCAATATTCAGTGCCAACCTGCTGAATAAACAGCGTCGATAGCCATCTCTAAAGTCAGTTACCAATTCAGTGTGATTTCTGGGGCACAAGAATAGTTGTTCTGACCCTAGAGCTCCCTTATTTGTGTACCAGTGCCTGAAATCCTTGGAATTATGAGCAAAGCCTTTCATTATAAAGTAAAGCTTAAAAATACGCAATCTCCTTCAAAGAAGCATTGTAATGACTTAAATTTATTCATGCTGAGTGCTATAGAGGGTCCACACTGACAGCCGATGCTCGCCTCAGAGTAAGCTTTGCCTGGAGGACATGCAAAGGAAGGTGTGGGGAGGGATGGGAACAGAAATGGCAGAAAGACCAATGACCCTTATAATTGTGTCTAGTATCAGCTATACCCATATTCCTAACCCTAGAATAAACTGAAATTAAATGAGTTCAGAAAGTGCCTTCTTTCTTTTTCATGTCACTATTTTCATTCCACCCCTGGAACCAGTTCTCTTATTTAGACATACAGTATGCATGCTCCCACCTTCTAAGAAAATTGGATTTTGTTTAAGTAATTAAAGAACCCAACCCCAAGCAATAGACTGATGGAGTTAAACTAATACCAAACCTATTTTCAGCTCCCCATCCTAGCCTCCCTTTCATCTAGAGATGGTTCATGTGGCTCCACTTCCATCTGGCCATGAGCCTGCTGAGAGGGTTGCAAAGAGGGGAGACCTGGATGGCACTGCCATTTGTCCCATCCAGCAGTTTAAGCTTCAGCAGTGCTATGGTCTCAATTTTCTCACTCCACAAATTCACATGTTGAAGTCCTAACCCTTAAAACCTTAAAATGTGACTATATTTGGAAATGGAGTCTTCCAAGAGATAATTAAAGGAAAATGTGTCCATGATAGTAGGTCCTCATGAAGTCTGACTCATATCTCTGTAAGGAGAGATTAGTTCCCAGATATACATAGGGAAGACCATGTGAAAATACACCCATTTACAAACCAAGGAAAGAGGTCTTAGAAGAAGTCACCTTGCTGATACCTTCATCTGACTTATGTACTCCAGCATTTTGAGAAAATAAATTTGTTGTTTGAATTACCCAGCTTATGGTATCTTTCTGGCAGCCCTAGCAGACTAATAAAATAAGCAGCCATCTTCTTTTATTTTTCTTTTTTTTTTCCCCAAAGTTTTTATTTTTTATTCACTTGAGAGAGAGAGAGAGAGAGAGAGAGAGGATGAGGACAGAGGGGAGGGAGAGGCAAAACCTGCTGAACAGAGAGTCTAAGGCAAAGCTCAATCCCAGGACCCTGGGATCATGACCTAGGCTGAGGGCAGGTGATTAACTAACTGAGCCACTCAGGCACCAAAGCAGCCATCTTCTGAGATGAGGAAACGTCAAGACAATCACAAGGATGCTGATGTGACATTGTTGAACCCAAGAATTAATGCCAGCTGTTGACTCTATTTGGACAACACATCAGAAGAACAAAAAAAATGAAAACTTTTTGGGGCACCAGGGTGGCTCAGAGGGTTAAGCCTCTGCCTTCAGCTCAGGTCATGATCTCAGGGTCCTGGGATGGAGCCCGCATTGGGTCTCTGCTTGGCAGGGTGCCTGCTTTCTCCTCTCTCTCTGCCTGCCTCTCTATTTGTGATCTCTCTGTCAAATAAATAAATAAAATCTTTAAAAAAAATGAGAACTTTTTTCTATAAGCCACCCTGGTTTTTTCTGCCAATAATATGTATTTCTAATTGATCCAAAGCCTTATCTCTTTCATCTTCTTTTTAATAAAAGGTTATTAAACTATAGGTGGTTCTAGGAGGGCTATATAGTATAGTAATTTAAGATCAGTATTCACAATGTGCTCATGGATGTGAGGTACTAAGTATTATTTCATTTTATGGCTAGTTGGGTACAATTAAAAGCATTTTAGAAAATTTGGTTCCTTCTTTATGTGAATCCTAACATCAATTAATTTACTTTTTATACCTATTTTTCCCTAATAAAGAAAAATCTATCAGTAGGCTCTGGATGTGGGGCAGATGGCAGACTTTGTGATTTCTAAAACTGACAAAGATGCAGGGGCTAAACATTTTCTATGACATCTTAGAACGGATTCCTTCCTTGTCTCCCCTGAGGGGGGGTAAAGCCAGGAAGTACAGAAAGGTATGTCAGGGAACATGTTCCAGCTCAGAAAGCCAGGGGCTTGACTTGTAGCAGTTTAGAATTCCATAATAAAAATGCTTACAGAGAGTTTACTTGGATTGATCTTTGTGTTAGAAATCTTGTAAGATTAATTGTTCCTGTGAGATTGCTTAGACTTTGAAGCTTGGGCTTGATGAATCTTATCTAAGGAGAGGGTGAGAAAAAGAGGTCTCTGTGCCACCACTTTTTCTTGTTTTTTTAAGGGGTCACTTTTTCAACCCTTTCCATCTTAGCAATAAAATATCTACACAGACTTAATTGAGGAGACAGTCCTCTGGGAGAGACTTCTGGAACTTCAGGCAGGTCCCATTTGGTCATCGATCATCAGCAAGTGACTGGTGTGAGAGGTGTTAAAACATGTGGCTTTTGGGGGTGCCTGGGTGGCTAAGTTGGTTAAGTGACTGCCTTCGGCTCAGGTTGTGATCCCGGAAAGCTGGGATCGAGCCCCATATCGGGCTCCCTGCTTGGTGGGAAGCCTGCTTCTCCCTCTCTCACTCCCCTTGCTTGTGTTCCCTCTCTGGCTGTATTTCTCTCTGTCAAATAAATAGAATCTTAAAAACAAAACAAAACAAAACATGTGACTTTGCTGTGGGTTTTGGACTGACATTGAAAGGATAGGGTTTGTAACTGAGTCTCCTTATTTGTTTTGTTCCATCTACATCAGAAATCTCCCCATCACGGACTGTTTTATATAGAAGATTGAGGAAGCACATCCATATGTTCTTAGTACTCCTACCTACATCAGCAAACTTCAGCTCAAAGTTCATCTGCAGTATAGAATCCTGGAATGCAGCTGAGGCTTTCCTTCTCAAAATCCATCTGGCAGGAAGCTCAGAAGCAACCTCTGGCTCCTTCTCCACTTCTCCTGATTTATAGTGCAAGATAAGTGATAGAACTGCAGCTCTCTCACCTGAGAGATTTCCTCCTATTGGCTGGTTTATCCCATGATCAAAGCTTTCCCTAGGCTGTCAAACCACCTCTTACTTCAGATATGTTTGTTGGAGTCTTCGCCTCTGTCATTTACCAAAATAGCTGTACATGAACTTCAAGGCTGCAACAATTCCCCTATTCAGGACTATGGGGAATCACTTGAAATTCTATTTAGGGGATAAGAATGAGTGTTCGTATTGTAATTTCAGTGGAACCAAAGCTGATGGATGACAAAATCCATACGGTATTATTTTACATCAATCAACTAATAAGCTTTTTTTTTTTAGCTTATTTTGCTTCTGCAAATAAATTACTATGCACCTCAGTATTTAAAGAATTACGAACAATAAATTCATTAGAACATATATAGCATTTTGTAGGTCCCAATTACTCTTCAAGTCTTTCCACAAACATTCCCAGTGGGTGTCTGGTGGCCCCTGCATAAATCACCAACATTTATCTTCCCCGGCTTGTCAGGTGACCATTCAAATGCTTCTGTACCCTAGCTTATGATCTTCTAATTGGGGAGCTTCATCTGAATCTGGAACTGCTAGTACTGGAAAAAGGCAAGTTAACTAATTGCTTTTCAACAGAATGCCAAAGGGATGCAATAAGGTTAAAAAGGTCAGAGGGTTTTATCATTTCTCAGTCCCTGGAAGGATCAATCAACAGCTGGGAGTGACCACTTTTCTGACTGCACTTTCTCCTGAAAAAGCAATCATTGTTGCAAACCAATAGAAAGGCAGTTTTTTGTTTTTTAGTCTTGTCCTTCACTCAAGACGATAAGGAGAATATCTGTTTCAATCTTTTCTCCTCACAGTCAAGACATTCTGATTCTATAACCTATTTTTGGAAAGATTTCAGTAGGAGAGTGAGTTTTTACATTTCTAGCTATGCCCTTCTAAACCAACATGCCTATCATGTCAGAAACTAAGGCAATCCATAGCCACACTGTGGAATACAGTGGGCATTGCACACTTGCTTCACCCTACCAGCCATGGTCCTAGTTCCAACTACCACAGTCTGTCGTCTGGGCTGTGGCCCTGCACCTTAACGAGTCTCTTGTACTTCACGTTGCAGAGATAAATGCAAAGTGCAATGATGACATACGTGGAGCTGCCCCTCCTCCATTCCCAACCATCCGCTGCCTCCCCATTTCCCCCAGCACAAAGTCCAAACTCTATGGCATGGAATTTGAGGCCTTTTATGAACTTGTCCTGCTTACCTGTTTCTCACGACCTTCCTTCTATAGCTCTGTGAGTTATCTGGAATTCAGTGGACATCCTGTGCTCTCAGGCTTCTCCTTAACCTTTGTACATCTGCTTCCCAACTTAAAATATTTGAATACTCCTTCCACCTTCCCGGCCATATTTCCTTGGCTAAACCTATTAAGTTTTCCCTTCTGAGTCTAGATCTAAAAATCTTTGCTTATCATCCCACCCCACAAGGACTAGAAGACCTTCTTCCTTCTCCCACCACACCCACTTTTTACTTTTTTCATAGAAATGTACTGCATGAGAATTTTCTCTTTGATCACCAAACCACAAATACAAGAGGATTGGAACCAAGGCTATTTTCTTCACCATTTTATTCTCAACACATAGCAAACCACCTGGTACACTGGTTATATTTCTTTCTCACTCACTCTTTTTTTAGGGGGAGGGGCACGCTTATTACTACAAATTTTGATCTTTCATAAAACACACATTTATTATCTTACTGTTTCTGCAACTTGGAATTCCTCAGCCTCACACAGCTGGGTTCTCTGGTCAAGGTCTGAGAATACTAAAATCAAGATGACAACTAAGCTAGATTATCATTTAGAGCTCAAGTTCCCTTCGAAGTTCATTTCAGTTGTTGGTAGAACTGAGTTTCTTGCTCTTTTAAGACTGAAGTCCTCATTATCTTGCTGGCTGGCTGTTCCACATCACTCTCAGCTCCTAGACGCTGACTTTAAGTCCTATCCACTTGTCCTTCTCATATCATGGCTCTTTATTTCTTAAAAGCCAGCAGAGAAATCTCCCTCTAGTCTACTATTATGAAATCTTATAGAGTAACATCTTTTTTTTAATATATATATATAGTAGCATCTTGGGAGCAATAGTCTATCATCTTCCATATAATGTAACCCAAACAAATATGTTGTTATTATCCCTGATATTCACAGGTCTCACTCAAGCCCACATTCAAGAAGGGATTATGGAGGATATACACAACCCAGACAGGTTTCTTGGGGGTAATCTTAGAAATATGCCTACCAATTACATATATTCTTAATACATAATTACTAAATGATAAAATTACTAAAAGATAAAGAGATCAAAGAACTAAGTTTTTGTTTTTTTGTTTTTTTTTTTTTTTTTAAAGAACTAAGTTTTAACTGACATAATTGCAAATACGGGTTAAGTTCCTTGATCTCTGCCTAGTCTTCCCCAAGGAGGAATAATAGTAATGGGGCAAAGAACAATCCCTGTATTGCATACCTCTAATGAATGGCTGGAGATATCACATCAAAATAATAATAGCTACTACTTATTGTATACTATGTTTAGGCACCATATTATGTCACTAATTTCTCTTCAAAATGGTGAAGGGATTATCATTACAGATGAGAAGTTTGAAACTGAGGAATGTTAGAGGACTTTTTCAAAATCAGAAAGCTGGAAAGAAGTGAAGCCACACTTTGTACAGGGACTGACTAATTCCAAATCATGCTTTTAACTATTTGTCTAGTGTATGAAGACATAGAAAGACTATTATATGAAGATAATTATTTATTAACATCTTGATTATTAGTGTGAAAAAATGTTCATATTACCAGTTAGAAATTCTTTAGGGCAGTGGTCAGTTGACTATATCCACTGGGCCAAATCAGTTCCATTACCTAATGTAGTATAAACTGCGAGCTAAGGTTTCTTTTTATAGATGAATATTAATAATAGATCTGATGCCGAGGAACACTTATTTTGAACCCCAACTTAGTGAAATCTTATTCCCCACAAGAAATGCATTCTTCTCAACAGTAGACTTGTATTACTTTTTTCTTTCTTGTTATGTAACTGGCTCTGTAATAAGTACAGTTTTGCACTTTGGCTCCAAAAGTCTAAAACACTCACTGTTTTGGCAAAGATTTTGCTCATCTCTGCTTCTGGGCCATTCAACTAGTAGTACTCATTGCTAGGCATGTTTGTCTAACAAAATTTTTCAAGATAAGAAAGTAACACAATAAAAATATCCTACATCAAAACAAAGACTATATGATCATCGTTGTCATCATCATCATCATCCAGGACTACATGTTGTAACCCTATTAGTGGCATGGAGCACAGCATCTCTTCTGAGACAGAGCTACCGAAGTTGGCTCAATTATTTCCAAATAATTAGCATAACCTAAAGCCAAGACCTTTCAGTTCCTTTTCTCTAGCACTTGAATCGCTTTTCTATATGCAGGTTGCACTGTTGCATAATCACTGACAGAAACAAAAAAGGCAGTAGAGGGCAGGCCATTTATATTCACTAGTGAGAATTTCTTCTCGTCTGAAGATGTACAGACCTTTCCCTGTGACCTCGGCAGATCTCTGAAACATAACACCTTTATCCTGACATTTAATGCATCATGTTGTCCCTCAGGATGTCAAAGCACAACAACAGGGTCATTTCCAGAGTGTCAGAGTAAGCAGCTGCCATTAGTGTAGCTTGAGGGGTAAAGCCCAACAGCACCACTCTCTAACTCTAGTCACCAGAACATTCCAGCCTGCTGTTGGCATCTACAATTTCCCATTATAAGGACATTTCTTTGCCAAGTATTTTCTTTTCTTATGAAGCAAAGATATCTGTGAGGCAGCTGTCAACATCTTAGGATTTCTTGCCTGAGAGCTTTGTTCACACCATTCCCTCAGCACATCAAGTTTCGTGCGTACCTCAGGACTCAACTCAAAGGCAAACTTTTCTATGAAGTCATCTTAAATTCTGAGAAAAGGAATTGTCCAGTCTCTCAACAATCACAGCTCTAATGTTGTTCGTTTCAGTTGGACGGCATCCTATTATGTGTGTGATAACGTGTGCATATTTCATATCACTAGGAAACACTTGACTGGCTCTCCATGGGAACTGGCTTAAAAAAAATCACAACTGTGGGGATGCCTGGGTGGCTCAGTTGGCTAAACAACTACCTTCGGCTCAGGTCATGATCCCAGGGTCCTGGGATTGAGTCCTGCATCAGGCTCTCTGCTCTATGGGGAACCTGCTTCTCCCTCTACCTGCTATTACTGCTGCTTGTCCTCTCTGACAAATAAATAAAAAAATCTTCGAAAAAAAAAATCACAACTGTGTACCAGAATCTGTAAGACCCTCTATGAAATAGTCCTGCCCACCTCTTTGACCCCATCCTATCCTATGGGGCGCCTTGCCCACTGAGTTCCAGTGCAATGTTCTGCTTTGACACTTTTTGAACACTCGATTTTTGTACCTGTTTCCAGATGGTTGTGCTTGCTGTTTGTCCCTATCACAACACATTGCCTCAGGTTTTTGCATAGTTGGCACATACATCACCTCTGCTGACAGACCTGATTTTTTTCAATGCTTCTCATTACTAAAATAATCAGATCCATTTATTTAGAAATTTATCATAGGACCCTTCCAAGAAATTGTAAATTCCATGAAAGGAGACATCTGTCCATTTCATACACCACTCTATCTTCAAGGCCTAAACTTTGTGCCTAACATATTTATTTAACTTTTGCAAGAATCAACCAGTATCTTACTTTCACTTGTTTTTAATTGGTTAATTTTTAAACTCCTTCAGGACAGGAAGTTTTTTTTTTTTTTTTTTTTTCATTCTCTACCAGATCCAGGAGCAAAGCACTTCACACCTAGTGCGTGATATTTAATTGTGTATTGAATGTTGACTGTTGAACTAGTTAATTCATCATTAACACTTTACATTGAAACACTTTACTAACATCTTTCTAAGTGACTTAGGTAACTCAAGAGTGAAAGAATCATTTACTACTATTTTTTTTTCCAAAGACATGGCCCTTTGAGATCTTCTCCAGTATTTTTCTGGCAGTGAGGCCTGCTCCTTTGAAAAATACCCAGAACTCATTATGTTCTTTTCACCTGGTCTTCACAGAAATAAAAGTCTTTATTAAAGAAACAACTGAGTGCTACCAGAGTAATAGAAAATATCACACATTTTTAGCAACAGTTTTTAATCTAGGTCGTGAAGCTTTGTCTATCAACACAAAGCTTTTTTTTTTTTTTTTAATTTTATTTATTTGACAGAGAGAAACACAGACAGAGAGGGAACACAAGCAGAGGGACTGAGAGGGGGAGAAGCAGGCTTCCCGCCGAGCAGGAAGCCCGATGTGGGGCTCGATCCCGGGTCTCCAGGATCATGACCTGAGCTGAAGGCAGTCGCTCAACCAACTGAGCCACCCAGGCGCCCCTCAACACAAAGCTTTTTAAAGCAAAATCAAATTTATGATTTTTTAAAGATGTAAAAAATACTCCTCCAAAGTGAAGGGAATATCCATTATTTGACTAATCATCTAAAATTCTATGACCCAGAGTTGTTGTTGTTATTGTTTTCTCTTATGGAATACTTTCATATCCAAAGGAGTTGTGGCACCACTCACAAGTTCTTCCTTTTTCCTTTGACACCGTCTTTTATACTTCACTGGAACCTGAAATGTGCTACTAAAAATGGTGTAGAAATCAACTCTAACCACAACTATCTTCAGGAAATTCTAAGATGGCCTTGCTTGAAATTGCAACATCTAGCTCTTCTTGATAGAATTTTCTGTTACGCGTTTTGTGTGTGTGTGCGCGCGCACACACACACGTGTGTTTAAAGGAAGGAGTTTTTTTTAATATATATTTTCGTATACTTTGTAAGGGTATAAAAAAATGAACAGTTTTTCTGCTTGTAGCCTTCACAAGGCCTAGATGGTAATGAAGGATAAAGAGGCAGCATGCTGGGAAGATGATGATCTTATGTCTCAGATAGCTCTAGTTCCAAACCTTAACAGCACCACCCAATAGCCATGGGATTTGAGAAAAGCTAGTTAACTACTCTTAATCTCCATTTCTTCAATTATAAAAATCAAAATTAAAATCATGCTAATTGTGAACAGTTGATAATTGAAGGCAGACCTCCCTTAACCCAACCTAACAGACTTAATCACTTTGTCTTCCATAAAAACATTATAATGAATGAAGCGCTTTAGTGGTGATGCTACCTTGTACTGAGTTCTTACTGAGATCCCAGTGCTGTTCTAAGTATGCCTTACACCTCTGATACTGTACCTACTTTATTTCAACACACACACACACGTATGTGTTTATTCTCTACTAAACTTGTACTCTTTAAGGACAAAAAACTTCACTTATTCTTTTTTGTATCTGGCAGAGTCAAAGGATTAGATCAATAGCTGTAATCTTGGGATGCCTGGGTGGCTCAGTTGTTAACCATCTGCCTTCAGCTCAGGTCATGATCCCAGAGTCCCAGGATGAAGCCCCACACTAGGTTCCTTGCTCGACAGGAAGCCTGCTTCTCCCTCTCTCACGTCCCATGCTTGTGTTCCCTCTCTGGCTGTGTTTCTGTCAAATGAATAAATAAAATGTTTAAAAAACAAAAGTTGTAATCCTCTCTATTGTCTTCTGAGTATGTATGTCCATATTAGTGAAAGATGTTTCTAGGTCAGTGGATGTATACCAGACCCCTTATTTACGATATGATTCTACACTTTCATTTTCAGTGAGAAATTATTTAAAGCACTTTGTGACCTTTTTATGTGACTCAACCTTATGCGTTTTCAGCCCACAGGTAACATTACTGGAGTGGAGATAAATGGTGGAGAAAAGTCCCTCTTACTAATTAGTCACTGGACTGGCAATCTGCTCTGCTGCTGTAAAAGGCAAATTAATGTCTCACATTAAGTGGATGCTTGATGTTTCTGAATTTTAGATTCACCAATTGTCTGGAAATTTAACACTGTGTGTCAACTATACTTCAATTTTTAAAAAATTATTTGTAGAGGATAAAAAGTGACAAAGAAAGGTGGGACAAGTATCAATCATTTTGCCTGAGTCAGATGGTGGTTTTAAAGAAATTAGGGATGTAAAAATACCCAAGTATTATTTAGACTCATCAACATTCAAACCCTTAAAAATGTGTAGTTTTACATCACACTGATCTGCCAAATTTTGGTTATCTGGGCTGAGTAGTATTAGGTAGGAAATGAATTCAGCTTCTAGTTCAAGTAGATTATCTCATGATGAACCTGCTCCTGAAGAGGTAGATGAAAACTTAGTATGCACCTGATTGCGAGTAATTGCAATACAAAAGGTGGTAAGAATAATGATGTTGAGGAACTCACGCAATCCGAGAAAATGAAAACAAAACACAACAAAACAAGGACCCTGCCGGCAATTGCTAAAGAGGTAGTGAGGTTTCATCTACAGCATCAGTATTTTGAAATATACCTACATTTACATCCTGCTTCCTTTTAAAGACACAACTACTAGAGTTAATGTAGAATCAAACAGGACAGAGGCATATTTTACTAATACATTTGTTTGTTTTATCTGCCCAATACAGTATCTGATTAATCTAGATGACTACTACTTGAAAAGAATGGAAGATTTGATTTCTCTTAGGGATCTTGGGGGGAAAAAAAAGTTGAAGAGGAAGACCGCTGGAGACTGAAAAAGGAGTTGCTCAATTTTCAGAGCCTTGCTTTCTTGTTTATCTGTATTCGACTTATGTCCAAATTTTGCAAGTATCAACCCTAGGCTAGAATGAAAATACTTGAGAATGAATTGAGGTTAAAGTCTTTTTCAAGAACATACTTTAGTGGCATGGATAAACATACTGTGTTCTGTGTCCTATACTTAATAGATCTCCTAACTTACTGTTTATCTTCTCCTCCAAGCATTACCCCTCATTTCCAATCGAAAATAAAATTGTCTAATCTGCTTTGGAATTACCACCTGATCTACTCCCTCCATAGTCTTGATCATTCTTTTACTTTGCATTCTTTTAAAGTTGGACACTAATTCTTAAGTCAAGGAATATCTCAAGTCTTCACCTCCTTCACTGAATTTTCTACTTACAGCAGCTCTGAGTTCTGTCTCTACTAAAACTCAGTATTTAAAATCTATATTAAGTCACTTATCAATAAAATATTTTTTAATTCTTATACTATGTGACAAAATTATATTACAGAATATACATTATATATGAGCAATAAGATTAATTATGTATTCCACAATACTGTGTATTTTTAGCTTTGCATTGAATTTAGTCTTTTAATTATAGTATCACTCCATATTTTATATAGGTATTTTTCAGCAAAGATTATGGATCCAATTCTTTGTATTTCTCACAACTGGTTGACCCCAAACAGGTGCTAATATAAGGAATTATAGTTTGTTCAAAATATGAGGCTATTTTGTATGTTCTCCTCTATTATATAGACTGTTAATTTCAGGAAGATAAAGACAGACATTTGTGATTCTATCATCCAGAACACCTAGATGTGCATAAGATGGGAAAAATACGTATTGAGTGGCAATATGAACAGATAATACAGAAAATTAAGACAAGGATATTGAACTCAGGAAGTCTGAAACACCATACAGAGGGGAGAATTGAGAAAATGTTTTATTCTTCTTAGTGGTGATTACGTTCTTCTGAAAGAGGAACATCAGCCTGAATCTGTAAAGTCATTTCCTTTATAGTATCAATTTGTTCAATATCCAAAAGCAACTGATGAAAGCTGCTTATGTTCAAAGGCCCTGGCCAATGAAATTACACAGGTCAAGTTTATTCCTTTAGACAACACTGGATACCCTCCCTTATGGGAGCTTCTCCGCAAGCTTAAATAACTCTTTGCAGACTAAGGAATTGTTAGGTATTGATGTTCTCTGAGACCTCAGACTTTATCAGCCTTCAGCAGCACATTTGCACGTTTTTCTGAACATATGTTCATTTAAATGGGTCTAAATATGTTAATTTTGAAAAATGTGTGTCTAAATATGGAACAGATGGGCACATTGATGGTATTTTATGGGCAGGGACTTCTCAGCAGTTGCCTTCCTAGTGACCCGTGCTTTATCTTCTTCATCTGTTTACCTGCCAGCATATTGAAAGTGGAAAGGTTGGTCAGTTTCAGAGAAAATACATTTATGATTCATCTCTGGGTTTCTAGGTTTTCTGACCTTATGTGGGCAGGAAAGCCATGGTGTAGAGGAGCAAACTCTGCTGTTGGGGCCAGAAGGCCTACATTTCAGTCTTGGCACCAACAACTGTTAGCACCATGACCTTGAACAAATAATTAAATCTTATTTCATTCGATAAATGAGTCTCTCCTTGTGTCAGACATTGTTAGATTCTGAGGATGGGGAAAGGAGTTTAACATTGGCCATAATTTTACTTATATTTTTTTGTTTACTGGGAACATAACTGAAACGTTCAAACTGAAACACAATTAAAGTGTCCAACGATTTCATAACCCTTTCCAATAAAATAAGCATGAAAATATCCCAGTAAACTATAAAGGATCATAGAAATATATTATTTTATTGTAAATTATTCCATAGGCACAATTTTCCATATTCAGAAATCATGGATACAAAGACCTAAAATGTCCAAGAAAGGTTTAGTATTACCATGTGAGTTTCTATGTGAGAATAGCAAAATGAAGGAAGGAAAAAACCTCAAAAACAAAAAACCTCTTGTACATTGTCAGTCACTAACAAATTCCCCCTCTGTGCAGTGTATTTTATAACTATTCCAAATATCCTCTGCCTCTCCCCTGGGGTGATTATACTTCCATGCTCCATTGATACAGGTTTGGTTATTTGCTTTAGTCAATAAAATGTGAAGAGATGTATGCTATTTCCAAACAGTTGCTAAGAGCTTGAGTTTCATCATCCTTTTCCTCTGCTTAAACACCTTATCACCCAGGTGAAGAAATGAATACTAATTAGCAGAATTAGTAAATACAACTGAGGTAAGTTGCCTTATAACTAATCAATACAAAATTCAATTACATTTCTAACATACCAGTAACTCAAAGAACTAAATTTTTTAAATGTTTCCAAATTTAATGCTGAAATGTTGAACATTTTCTCTTTGAATATAAGATTTTTTCAAAATATAGTAGATGTTCTTTTTACAAATTAGAGATGTCACTTCTATTTTTAGTTTAAAAGGATTTTTTAAAATTGTGCATTGATATGGCATTTATCAAGAGATTTTGCTACATATATCAAGATGAATTAGATGATTCCTTCCTTTGTTTTGTTAATGTGGTAAATTATAATGATTGATTTTTAGATGTTATATCAATCAGCAAATTCTTGGAAACTCATATGAAGAATGTACTATTATTATGCCTATTTCATAGAGGAAGAAACTGAGGCACAGAGAAACCAGAGACTTGCCCCAGGTTATGCAGCTCTAAGAACTACAAGGAGGATTTGAACCCCTATAGCCTGGTTCTAGAGGTCCTGCCCTTATCCATGGAGTTTACTACCATTTATAGTCCTGGCATCTCTCAGCAATTGTTTTTCCATCATAAAAAGATGGAAATATAATTAATAACAGAAATCTATTTGTAAACCAGAAAAAAAAAGTCTAAAAGTACTATACAAATAAAAAAATTGTGCAAGACCAACTAAAACTAATCAAATTACACCCTTACCTCCCTAGATATCTTAGTCAACATATTAAGCTAGTCAATACTTTTGATTTGCAATATATCAAATTTGAAGTGCTCTAAATATCAATGAATATCAAGGACTTATTATTGGTGTTAGTTACCCACTCCTGTGTAAAAATTACTCTAGAATTAGTGGCTTTAAACAACAAACATCTACTGTCTAATATTGTCTATGGACCAGGAGTTCAGGAGGGACCTAGTCCAGGAGCTCTGGATCATCTGAAAGTTGGAACACAGACTGAAGGATCTACTCCTAAATGGCTCTCTCATGACTGTTGACAGGAAGCCTCAGTGCTGTGACATGGGCCTCTCCACAGGGATGCTTTACTGTCCTGGTACCAAGACAAATAACCTTCCCCAAGAAAATTACCTAAGACAAAGAACAATCAAGATAGAAGCCACTGTGTTGTTCTTCTGCCCCAATCTCTTCCTGTCTTAATTTTTGCTTTGTTGAAGCATCACTAATTCAGCCTACAGTCAAAGAAGCCTTCAGTTCTTGAAGGGAGGAATACCAATGGATCTGATCATTTTAGAAGAGGAAGATTTTTTTAAATCCCCACCGTTGGTAAAAGTTCTATTCCAAAATAACCCATTTACTTTGCCCTCTTAATTTATTCTCATTATTTTCACTGAGAAAACCTGTATCTTTATCACTCACATGTGATTGTGTCAGCTGCTAAAAGCTTACTTTTGCTTTGGTTCTCTTGTTTGTTTTTATTTAGTATTTGCTTTTTTTTATGATAGGAGGAAGGAAACGTGGGTATATTTAAGACTTAACACAGAATGTAGTTTATGTTTAAAGAGGATGGGGTATTAACTTACTTCCTTCTTAGTTCAATTTTACATTTCTCTATTACAACTGACAAACTACCAATTTATTTAAGAAAACTCTACTCTTCATTAACCACTGCAAAGGTAAACTATCCCCCAATTTTTTTTTTAAAAGGTAAACTATCCCCCAATTTTTTTTAAATCAATTGCAAGTATTTTCACCTGAGAAAAATATTCATTTTGAAACCAAAACCTATTTTTCAAAGGCATATTAAACTGGAACAAAGAGGGATAGCAAATCTCCACCTGTGAAAATTACCTGTCATTGGTATGAAGAGATAGATGTTTGAACAGAAAACATTTCAACATTTTCCCCAGGTAAAAAAAAAATTTTTCCAATTTCATCCTTTAAACATTTAATCCCTATCAAGAACTTTAGTCAGGTAGGAAATAAGTCTAGGATACACCAGTGGTTAAGATATGCAGACTATTTCTAATTAATCAAATTAACTTTCTCCTGAAAGTTAACAGTGTTGATAGTGCCTTTCCTCACTACAAATGGGCAGCTGAAATTCTCAAAGGTCAAAACAACAGATAACCATGAACAATGTAAATGAGTGCTTCCTTGACAACTGAAGTTTAAATGTGTCCTATATTTTGAGAGATAAAATATTTTAATATTAAATAAATCTAGTTATAATAAAAATGATGAATCATAGTAAAAAAAAGATGACATGGGTAAGTATCCCACTTGTTCAGTTTTTAGAGTTCTAATTCAAATTGGACTTCTTTGGTGGCCACTGTTTAAGACAGAAACAAAATGGAGAACAAAATCTAAGTAACTGAAGGGAAACACCTGTCACTCTCTCCTTTGCATTGTCACTTGGAGAAAAAGAATGCCTGAAGCACAAACTATTTTTAGCTTTATTGTAGGCCAGCATACAGTCAAGGAGAAATCCCTGTTAAGAATTTTTCAAGTGTCACAGGAACCTCTTAGACAGAAAAATAGATTTTTATTCTCTTCTAGAGTATCTGTATGTGTCATTGTGTGCCAATCTTGAAAGTAATGGTGTGAGATCAGCATCATTTTTCTTCCATATTTTTTCCTTTTGCCTGTGTAATTAATCTCTATTTTAAAAGATCCCACTTTAAATACAGAAAGCTTCAGAATATGTTCCTTGACTAAATGCTTAAGAATAGGCCTTGACTAAGCATATAATAACAATAATTTCTAGCTGCCCACTTAACCACTATATGGTATGTTCACAAGGTAAAACTACAAGACTCACATATATACAGAGGTAGCCTTATGGGAGATCGTTAGACAATCTACTATAGTATAGGTCTTGACAATAGTCCTGCTATCCTCTCCATTATATTTGGTGAATTTCTTGAGGAGTTTTTGGTTATCCAAGATTGAGGAGGGGGAGAATGGGTGATTCTACTCTCATTCAGTGGGTCAGGGCTAGATATTCTCATCTTTCTGAAATTTACCAGAGAGTTTTATGCAAAGAAGAGTAAAGCACTCCACATGGCTTTTGGATGCTCTGAACAGCCACATTAAGTGAACAATTTGTTTTTAATAATTAGAGCCCAGAATATAATTCCAATTAATAGATATGTTATCTTTTGCAAAATTTTAATACATACTGAGTTTTCTGGTATTGCAACTACATTGTAAATCAAGTGGAAAAATTCCATTTTGTTCAGAAATGCATCAAGAGCTTCACCTTTGGAAAAACTATGTACTTGACTGCAATGCTGCTCAAGGTACACAAGCTGCATATATAATACACCTGTATCATGTACATGCATAGCTGTCGCATTCAGTGATTCCAAGGTTAATTATAGGTAAAAGCAGCTGGCTACTTTACAACATCTTCCAGTGTGGTCATACCTGGGTATTTAGTCTAAAAATAGTAAGCAGCATGTTATTTTATGTTTACATTACTTTTCTTTTATTACCTTCATTCAGGAATAGTTTTTCAGTGTTCGGAAATATATTACATTATGAATAGGATTTATTTCAAGATAAAATATTTCATATTAAAAAATGAGGTTGAATCAAGGAGTGGAAACCAAGAAGTGTGATAAAGAGGTGGAGAATTTGACTTCAATTTAAATCGACAACCTCACTTGAAACCCTTTAAAAAATAACAAATGGTGATTTCCAGGGAAGATGGCTGAATGGGAGGATCCTAAACTCAACTAGACCTATGGATACAACTAGATAACATCCCCATCAGTGTAAATTGACCAGGAGAGACTGGAAGAATAGACTCTCCACAGATAAATGTAGAGAAAAGACCACACTGAAGACGGTAGGAAAGTCATAAGCCAAAGGAACTTGGGAGGGATGTGGCGAGCAGGACAGGGACTAAAGCCCCACCCTAGGCAGAGGGGACCCACACAAGGAAGGCAGATCTAATAACACTTGGCTTTGAAAACCAGAGGGGATTAATAATCATTGGGGCTTAACACCTAGAACTTAAAAAAAAAACAGTACACTCAGCTCTGGGAGAGCTGGAAGGTAGAGTCCCTACCCTGACAGAGAGGGCACAACAAAGAGCCTCACTGAGATATAGCACAGAAGCAACAGCTTGAAAAATGCCTGGGGTATGTAGGAAGGATATTTATTTTGTAATTTCAGAGCATGTGCCAGAGATTCAGGGATTACCAGAGACTTCTCCAAGAATGAAAGAGCTGGCTAGCACTATTTCCCTCTTCTGAAGAGATACACGGACACCTAAAGAAACCAGCACAGCACAAACACGCTCCACCTCCCTTGCTAGCCCCCTCCAACCAGGCCTGCCTTGCAGAAACTTTCTTAGCCAGCTAAAGACTTTCTTGGATGAGGGACTAGTATCAATGTCGCTGGCACTCAGCACACTGTCCCCACCTCAGCCTGCAGAGTAGCCCCCTCTACTACATGCCTAACCAGAGCCAAACCTGCCAGGAGGTTTGATCCAACAAGGGAAGATAACCACACACATCAGTCTGACTGCAGCCCCAGCAGCAAGCTGGGGACCGACATCTGGCCTGACTGAAGGCCACAGCCATCAAACAAAGCTTCTCAGGGGACAACATAAGGAAAGGTCCCTGTAGTTTGGTGCTACTGCATCCCAGGCATATGCCTGGTCTAACTCAACTCAAGCCCAAGGATGCTCCAGACTGGCCTATCAACAACACAAGGACCAAACCCTGCTCTCAACAGGCAAAGAGGGCCATTGCAGATGACTTGACTGGAGGCAAACATGGCTCCACTGCAACAGTAGGGTGTACAAAACACACATAGGAGATACCCATTAAGCACCAGATTCTGGTGAGCAGGAGACATTGCACACAGAAAGAGACATAGAGAAAAAGAGGACACAGCTGAACATGTCCCAAAGGAAAAAGCCACAGCAAGTGACCTAACAAAATAAAGTAATATGCCTAACAGAAAATTTTAAGTTTATAAGATAGTCACTGGACTGGAGAAAAAAGTGGAGGACCTTGGTGAGACCCTTAATAAAGAAAACAGAAGAACAAATCAGAGATAAAAATCTCAAAAACTGAAATTAAAAATAGAGTAGAAGAAATGAATAAAGTAGAAGGAATGAATAATAAACTAGAGGAAGCAGAATTACCGATCAGTGATCTGAAGGATAGCGTAGTGGAAAGCAATTAACCTGAACAGGAGAGAGAAAAATATATAAACAAATAAAACTATGGAAAATCAGTAAGACCCGTCATAGTAACATTCAATTTTTTAAGATCTCAAAAGGGTAAGACAGAGAAAAAGGGAGTAAGCTTTATTTGAAGAAGTAACAAATGAAAACTTCCCAAATCCAGAGAAGGAAACACTCAGGCATCCCGATCCAGGAGGCACAAAACGCTCTCAACCAAATCAACCCAAGGAGATCCACGCCAAGGTATGTAGTAATTAAAATGGCAAAAGGTAGCAAAAGTGCAACTTTAAAAACAGCAAGAAAAAGAAAATAGTTACATACAAGGGAAAGCCCATAAGCCAGCTGATTTTTCAGCACAAAATTTGAAGGCCAGAAAGGAGTGGCATGATATAGTCAATGTGCTGAAAGAAAAAAAGCCTGCAACCATAAATACTCTATCCAGTAAATCTATCATTCAGAATAGGTAGAGAGATAAACAATTTCCCAAACAGAAGTTAAAGGAATTCATCACCACTAAGCCAGCCCTACAAGAAATGTTAAAGGGGACTATTTGAATGGAAAGACCACTGATAAGAATAAGAGAAGTAGAAAGCATAAGCAATAATATTAAGTATATCTATGAAAATCAGAGGAGGATTTTATAAAATAAAATATTAAGACAATATATACCTAAAATGTGTGGGTAGCAGGAGTACAAAATGAGTGCCAACTTCAGCAAGCATCAGTTGAACATAGACTGCTATATGTGTAACATGTTATATATAAAACTGGTAAATGGTAACCAAGAAGCAAAAATCAGTGATAGGCAAAAAAAATAAAGAAAATAAAGAAAAGGGAATCCAAGTGTATCACTAAAAGAAAGTCAGCTAACCATGAGAGAAGAAAGCAAGAAAAGAAAGGAATGAAGAAGAGCTACAAAAACAACTGTAAAACAAGTAACAAAATGGCAAAAAATACATACCTATCAATACTTATTTTGAATGTAAATGGACAAAACACTCCAACCAAGTAAAGGGATACAGGTCTCTCTCTCTCTCTAATCAATTCTATCTAGGCTGCCTATAAGAGATCCATTTCCGATCTGAAGACACATGCAGATGGGTCTAATGGATACATTCACAACATTCCATTCTATAGCATGACAGTACACATTCTTTTTAAGTGCACATGGAACACTCTAGAATAGATCATCCATTAGGCCACAAAACAAGTCTCAACAGATACAAACATACTGAAGTCATACCATACATCTTTTCCAACCACATGCTATCAAACTAGAAATGAACCACAGGAAAAAATCTGGCAAGAACAAAAAGACATGGAGGTTAAATAACGTGTTACCAAACAATGAGCGGGGCAACCACGAGATGGGAGGGGGAAAGCTAATCAAAAATAGTGGAGACAAATGAAAATAAAAATGGCTCAAAAATCTTTGGGATACAGCAAAAGCTATTCTAAGAGGGAAGTTTATAGCAATACAGGCCTACCACAAAAAAATGAAGAAAAATCTCTTACAATCTAACCTTAAACCTAAATGAGCTAGATAAAGAACAAACAAAACCCCAAACACTGAAAGAAAATCAATAATAAAAATTAAAGCAGAAATAAATGCAATAGAAAGTCAACAAAACAAAGACGAACAAACAAAAAAGCCAACAAAGACGAACAAACAAAAAACCCAACAAATTGTTCTTTGGAACAATCAGCACAGATGAAAAATCTTTAGTCAGACACATTAAAAAAACGAAGTTGGGGATGAAGGAGAGGAAGGAAAAAGGACTCCAATATCATCAGAACTCCAAGAGGAGAAATAACCAACCCACAGAAATACAGAGGAAATATTAGAAAAAATAT
The DNA here is from genome assembly GCA_004023965.1 of Spilogale gracilis. Taxonomy (NCBI): domain Eukaryota; kingdom Metazoa; phylum Chordata; class Mammalia; order Carnivora; family Mephitidae; genus Spilogale; species Spilogale gracilis. The sequence goes on along the minus strand of PITA01010920.1, from coordinate 39,388 downwards.
ATATACCATCAAACTAGACAACCTGGAAGACATGTATAAATTCCTATGAAGTTCCTAGAAATATAACCACCCAGAATTCAGTCAAGGAAGAAAGAGAAAATTGGAAAAGACTGATTACCAACAATGAAACTGAATCAGTAAATCAAAACACTCCCAACAAACAAAAGACCAGGATCAGACAGCTTCACAGGTGAATTCTAACCAAATATTCAAAGAAGGGTTTATACCTAATTTTGCAAACTATTAAAAAAAAAATTGAAGACAAAGGAACTTTTCCCAATTCATTTTATGAGGCCAGGATTATCCGGATGCCAAAACCAGATAAAGACATTACAAAAAAATTTAGCCACAGGCCAGTATTTCTGACGAATAAAGATGCAAAAATCCTCAATAAAACTTAGCAAACCAAATCCAAAAATACATTTAAAAATTTATTTATCACAACCAATTGGGATTTAATCATGGGATACAAATGTGGTTCAATATGTACAAATCAACAAGATAGAAAACAAAAACAAGAGAAAGGATAAAAACCACATGATCGTTTAATGAGATACAAAAAAAAAGAAAAAGATTGACCAAGTACAATACCCATTCAAGAAAAAACCCTCAGCAAGGTAGCTTTAGAGGAAACATAACATCAACATAAGAAAGGCATATGTGAGAATCCCACAGTTAACATCTTTTCTCCACAGTGAAAGCAGAGATTTTTTTCCTCTAAGATCAAGACTAAGGCAAAGATGTCCACCTTCCTCACTTTCATCCAACATAGTACAAGTTCTAGACACAGCAATAAGAAATAAAAAGGCATACAAATTGATAAGGAAGCAGTAAAACTTTCACTATTTGCTGATAACATGATACAATATATAGAAAACCCTCAAGGCACCACCAAACAACTACTAGAACTGATAAATGAATTTAGTAACATCATAGGATTAAAAAAAAAATCAATATACAGAAATTCTGTTGTATATCTATATAAATACATACTATTTATGCAATAAATAGTAATAAAACAACATAAAGAAATTAAGAAAACAATCTAATATACAATTGCATAGAAAATAATAAAATACCTGGGAACAAATTTAACTAAGGAGGTGAAAGACCTGTACTCCAAAAACTATAAAACACTGATAAAAGAAATTGAAGACACAAAAACAAATGGAAAAGGTATTTCACATTGATGGACTGGAAGAATATTGTTAAAGAGTCTATACTACTGATAGCAATGTACAAATAGTCCTAAAGTTGTGTGGAACAACAAAACACCCTGAATAGCAAAAGCAATCTTGAAATCAAGAACTAAACTATGGATACGCAATCCCAGATTTTAAGGTATAATACAAAAGCTACGGTAATAACAACAGTTTTGTACTGGCACAAATCAGACACAGAAATCAATGGAATAGAGTCCAAAAATAAACCCACACATAGTTACTTAATATTCAACAAGGCAAGTAACAGGCAACGGGACAAAGGTCTCTTCCACAAATGGTAACAGGAAAACTGGATAGCTAGATGTAGAAGAAGATTGACAGTGGACCACTTTCTTACATCATTCACAGAAACAGATTAAAGGCCTAAATGAGAGAAATGAAACCATAAAAATCCTAGGAGAGAACACAGGTAGTAGCTTCTTTGACATTGGCCATAGCATCATTTTTCTAAATTGGTCTTCTGAGGCAAGGGGAAAAAATAAATAAATAAACTATTTAGACTACATCAAAATAAAAAGATTTTGCACAGTGAAGGAAAAAAAAATCAATGAAACTACAAGGAAACATAGGGAATAGGATAAGGTATCTGCAAATGACATATCCAATCAAGAGTTAATATCCAAAACATAGAAAAAAACTTATCAACTCAACATTCAAAAAATGATCCAGTTAAAAATGGGCAGAAGCTGTGAACAGAAATTTCTCCAAAGAACAGATACAGATGCCCAACAGACAAATGAAAAGACGCTCAACATTGCTCATCGTCATGGAACTCAAAATCACCTCACACCTGTCAGGAGGACTGAAATCAACAACACAAAAAACAAGAGGTGTTGGTGAGGATTCAGAGAAAGCAGAATCCTCTACGCTATTGGTGGGAATGCAAACTGTTGCAGCCACTGTAGGCAACAGTAAGAAGGTTACTCAAAAAGTTAAAAATAGAACTACCATTTGATCCATCAATTCTACTACTAGTTACTTGCCCAAAAATTATGAAAACACTAATTTGAAAAGATATATGCACCCCTATATGTATAGCAGCATTGTTTACAATATCCAAATTATGGAAGCAAGCAAAGTGTCCATTAATAGCTAAATGGATATAGAAGGTGTGGCATGTATATACAATGGAATATTATTCAGCCATAAAAATGAATGAAATCTTGCCATTTGCAGCAACATGGATGGATTTAGAGGGTATAATGCTAAGTGAAATAAGTCAGCCAAAGAAAGGTAAATACCAAATGGTTTCACTCATATGGAATTTAAAAAACAAAACAAATAAGCAAAAAGGGGAAAAACCAACAGGGAGGCAAACCAACAAACAGGCTCTTAACTATAGTGAGTGAACTAAAGGTTATCAGAGGAGAGGTGAGTAGAAGGATGGATAAAATAGATCAAGTGGATTAAGACTACTGGGTAATGTATGGAGTTGTTTAATCACTATATTGTACACCTGAAACTAGTACAATGCTGTATTTTAACTATACTGGAATTAATTTTTTTTAAATATAAAATGAAAAAAGTCAATTAAAGAGGAAAAAAAGCAAAGTGATATCTTTGACTTTGACTGTGTGTATCCCTTGAAGGAACTTAGGAAGTATTTGTCTATTTACTTCATGGTTCAGCTAAAGAAGTCCAAACAAACAAAAAGCCTACTTAAGTCTGTAAGTGCACAGTTACTCATCTAGGCCTCCATTACAATGTAAGAAATTCTGACTCATTACATATGGATTGGGGCCTAAGCTCAGGGAGGTTTTAAACAGGTTTCCTAGATAACCCAATGAGCAGTCAGGTTTGAACACAACTGCACCAGACTAGAGGAACAGAAAAGAGTAAGCTACTTGCAGACAGTAAAATATATGATCACATGGTTGGAAATGCACTTTTCTACAATGTAATGAAATAATATATTCAAGAACTTTCACATCTTTTGCGATTTTATGGAGGATCTTGGGAAGTTACTCTCCATTTCAGTTTCCTCAACATTTAAGTATGGCAACAAAGTACTTTTGAGAATGCTGCCATATAATAACCTATACTATATACTACATGGGACGGGGTCCACTAGTGTCTATTACGATGTATTGGGATATTTATTAGGTATAGTTTGATCTTGATGCACTACCTTTCACTCTAATAAAACTCCTAAAGAAATTCCATTCTTTTTCCTTTATCTTTACCAAATTCAAATACCTCATATTTTAAGACAATTTTTGAATAATTTTTGTCTTGTTCTCAAGGAAGCAAAATAGCTTTCTAAAGTGTACAATTAAAGAGAAAATTCAGGGGCACATGGGTGGCTCAGTGGGTTAAGCGACTGCCTTCGGCTCAGGTCATGATCCCGGAGTCCCGGGATTGAGCCCCACATCAGGCTCCCTGCTCGGCAGGAAGCCTGCTTCTCCCTCTCTCACTCCCCCTGCTTGTGTTCCCTCTCTGGCTGTGTTTCTCTCTGTCAAATAAATAAATAAAACCTTTAAAAAAAAGAAAAAAGAAAATTCAGGTACTTCTCAAAATTTTCTTAAAGTTGATTACTTAGCTGGCAAGAACCATAGGTCAACATTTCATTCTCAAATCCTTCCATCTCAGGGTATTTTAAATAACAAATATAAAAACCTTCTGTCCTCTGTGGCTGGATTGTTGCAGGAACCCATTTCTGCCAGTCATCAGTTAAATGATAAACTCTGTCTGATACTCAGGGAAGCCAACAATGAGAAGCTAAATTTGTGCCTCCTAACAGATGTTTTCAGCCGGGAAAGCACTGATGCACTTCATGCAATCTTTTTCAGAGTAAATCACGGGCTTTTTCAAGCTCTGATCCATATTCACAGTCTCAGTAACCAAAATGTGAAGGAAAACAACACAAGGAAGAAAGCTCATTTTGTGAGTAATGCTTCGTAGCACAGACTGTAGCCAGCAAGGAAAACTGAGTATCAGCCGTCTGTTTTCCATTCATCAGAGTTGTTTTGATTTGTTTTTAATCCATGCAGATTCACTGGATACATGGAAAAGTGAGTCCAAGCTCTAGAGGAAGCCGAGACATCCTATAGATATGGGTTAGGACAGTACGGTCAACACTGGGCTCTTTAAGAATTCAGAACATGTGGGGTGCCTGGGTTGCTCAGTTAAGCATCTGCCTTCAGTTCAGGTCATGATCTCAGGGTCCTGGGATTGAGGCCTACATCAGGCTCCTTGCTCAGCCAGGAGTCAGCCTTCCTCTCTTCCTTGGCCTCTCCCCCTGCTTGTGTGCGCATGCTCTCTCTCTCTCTCTCTAATAAATAAAATCTTTAACAAAATGAATTCAGAACATAGTCAATAGCAAGTATTTTAAAGCTGTAAAGTGTAAACAGAAGATTAGAAAATTCTCTAGGTCTATTCTAGACATAGTGTACATTTTTTTCCCTCCAAAAAGGGGTAGGAAAATTTGCTGTGTTATATGGTAACATCTAAGAGATCTATAAAGTGGTATAGTTCCCATATGTGTAATTCAAACAAAGTAATCATTTCTTTTATGGTTTCCATTTTTCCATGGAGTTCAACCAAAATGTTCTATGAATAAAATTAGCACACAGGACACATGCTTCCATCTCTCAAGTACTAAACCAGAACAGGTATTTTTGTAGTGATATGGCCTGCAAATTTTCAGCCAGTAAACTAAACCATAGAAAAATACCTATAGTGAATTAATTGTAAGAATCTCTGGGGATTTAAGAGTACTTTCTACAAATTACTTCATCAGTCTTCAGAAACTCCCTAAAGATTTCTATACCCATTTTGCAAAGAAGTAAAACTTACAGAGGCAGAAGCTAGACTTGCACGGATACAGCAAAAGTGGATATGGTTTTGCTAATTTTGAGTCACAAACATTCACATTTCTGAAGTATCAGGTTTGAAGGACTTAGGTCTACCTAATGGTCCTGGGAAACTGCCACAAAAAAGGTTTCTGTGCTATCTTATTGAGATCCTTTCTAGCCCTCCAAAATGTGGTTAATTTTGAGCCATGTTTATTCTAGTCACTTAGTAAATAAGTAGGGAAAGTCAGTTTGTTGAATATTCCAAGGAAGCAAGGAAAGAAAAACATTCACTCATCGCTTATTTTCCCCCACCCATCATCACATCCATGGTCTTGACAAGGCTGAACATGGTGGCGTTGATGACTTACCAGAAGATGTGTCCATTATGTGGATCCTCCCTTTCCTACTACAGGAGACCCAATGTGTCTCAGTCTTAAGTAGCTTGAATAGGGTTAGTTTCTTACTTGTTCACTTCCTCTAAAGTTGTTATTTCCAACAATTCTATCTCCTTGGTTTTTCTCTGCTTATGGCTTAAGTGGAAGACTGTCAGTAGGCTGGAAGACATTCTTATTGGCTTATCTACTGCATTTATCCAGTAAGACAACATTTGGCAAATTTTGGTATCAGAACATTCTTCTTTTTAGGTCTAGTTAGCTATAAAAAAGTTAACTGCATTTTATTACATATTTTAAATCAAAATATATACCTAATACATACATCAGTATTATTTTTCATTTTTCCAAGATAAATAATCATAACAATATTCTGTGGGGAATTCACACAACCATAGATTGCCATTTGTTTCTTCTCTCCTCATGGAATCTCTGTCCTAAGGAAGAGGATCATACAAATATACCTATAAGAAATTCACTTGATATCAAGTAATCTCCCAAAATTTTTGTTTTATCACTTGTGAAATAGAATACAAACTTTTTGGGTACTTATGAAGATAGAGCTGAACAATGCAAAATGCTAAGTACAGAGGTAGACAGATGTCAACCACTCAATAAACACTAGCTTTATCATCACCATCATTCTCATTACCAGTATCACTCTACATTTCTAAGTCTATTTCACCTTTCCCTGTCTGCCTGTTACCCTCAGAGACTGGCTTTGCATCTAGCTTCAAGTTTGGGTCCAACAAGGAGCTCTCACCAGAAGGAGATCAGAGGAAGGCTAGCTACCTTTGAAAATAGACCTTTTTTGACTCATTCTAATTTGAGTCACTAAATCTGTGTCTAATTTGTGTTTGCTAAAGGGATTCTAACTTATAAATGCATCTTTATATTCATTACCATCTTCACCAGAAAGTTTAACATTTATGAAGGAAAAGTTGTATAGATAATTAGCTGATTTTACGTTTTCATCCACATACATCATTTGTAGGAAGAATCAGAGTAAATTTACTTCTATTCAGACTCAATTACCACATGAATCTAAATTATGATTTCAGCTGACCAAGAAAAAGAGATCCTTCCTGATGTTCAGGAAGGGTACAGTTTTCATCAACGTTAAAAGTGAGATTTACTACAAATCTTTACTCTGATAAGCATTTTGCCTTAAGGCTTCTGTTCACATGCCTAATAATATGGCTATTTCTACTGTTTATTTTAGGTGCTTAGAAACAATGTAAAGTTGTTCTCTCTGCAGGTCATTCAAAATATTCAGGTTATAAACCATCTAAAGTCTGATTTTGTGATTTTTTTTTCTTTTTACTTTTTAAAATACTTCCATTTGTTACTTTTCTTTCTAAAAACAATTACTTATTAGTACTATTATCTATATCCTATCTATCTCATCTGGAAAGAATAATCCTGGATAAGGAATCAAGAGACTTAATTTCCAGCTCTAACTGGTCTAGTTTGTTGTCCATTACTACATAGATGTGGTCCCTAGGTATCTTTCTTACCTGCTATGCCTCGATGTCTATATGTTGAAAAGGGATATTTTGTCATGCTTTCCTCCTTGGACTATTTTAAATTTATTATGAGTCAATGTAGGTCAAAGGATTTTGAAATAGTACAAATGGCAGAACTTCAGATACTTAATTTATCACATAAACTACGTTATTTATGTGACAAAACAACCATGAGGCTTTCTATTTAGTAGCACATTTATGTAATTTCATGCCTTTCAATAGGACAAAGACTCAAATACCAGTAACCTGCTTTGTGGGATCTGCTTTGTCCATCTCTAAAGAGAGTTTTGCTTAGAATTAATCCTTACAACTAAAGTTCTAGGGTGAATTTAAATAACTGTTTCTGGTTTCTCATTGTATCATAGAGAAAACAAGAGAAAGTATAGACTAGGCCAACCTGAACCATCAGAAAGTTTTTAAGAAGTGATAATTCAGGGCACCTGGGTAGCTCAGTGGGTTAGAGCCTCTGCCTTCTGCTCAGGTCATGATCTCAGGGTCCTGGGATGCAGGCCCGCATTGGGCTCTCTGCTCAGCAGGGAGCCTGCTTCCTCTTCTCTCTGCCTGCCTCTCTGCCTACTTGTGATCTCTCTCTGTCAAATAAATAAATAATCTTTTTTTAAAAAAAAAGTGATAATTCAATGTTATTAAGTTAAGGATATTTCTCTCTTCAGTCATTCTACTTGCATCTACAGGGTATAATGTATTCCAATAAACACAGTCAGAACATGCCCAAAGATAAATGTACCCGATTTTGGCTCTGGTTAGAACATAAGAGATAATTCATATAGAAGATGAATATGCATAAAGTATAGCATATATATTTGGGTTCAAATCATTACAAACATCTGCTATTGACCTCCATATGCCATGTTTTCTTCATTCAAAATAAATGCAATCATTAGGACTATTGAGAAAACAAATGGGGGGGTCAAGTGACCAATAGCGTCTCCCTTGAGGCATTAAGATTGGGTGGCAGTCAAGAAGCTTTCTTTAAGGAAGAGCCTTTTGACTTGAAATGTGTATGAAAAGACAGAGCCAACCAAGGGAAGCCGGTGAGGCAGACAATTTCAGGCGGGGGAAGCACATCTCTGTCTGCTCAATAATTACGAGAAACATGGAGGCAGCAACAAATTTAGTTTGATTGAGTAGAGAAAGCTAGGAAATTAAGTAGAAAGAGCATATTACAGAAGAAAGGTAACCAAAGAAAAAACTAATGGAAGGCCTTGTGAACCAAGGTAAAGGCTTTGCATATTAAGCACAAAGGTAAGCCATTAAAATGTGTGAAAGAGATAAATGACATCCAGCCATTCAATTAGTATCTATTTAGCACCGTGAGTATGCCAGGCAGTGACCAAGGCTGAGGATTTTCTGACTACAGAAATCCCCGACCTATGGAAGGCCCTTCTAGTTGCTGTGGAGAGAATCATTTCAATAGTTACAGTATTGGAAGCTACTGGGTGCCTATAGTAATAATTCAGGCAAGAGAGAGATGATGGCAATTTGACTAGGGGAAGGATTAGGACAGTCTTTTTTTTTTTTTTTTTTAAAGATTTTATTTATTTGACAGAGAGAAACACAGCCAGCGAAGGAACCCAAGCAGGGGGAGTGAGAGAGGGAGAAGCAGGTTTCCCACTGAGCAGGGAGCCCGATGTGGGACTCGATCCCGGGTCTCCGGGATCATGACCTGAGCTGAAGGCAGTTGCTTAACCAACTGAGCCACCCAGGCGCCCCTAGGACAATAATTCTTATTTAACTCCTAGGTTTCCTGTGGGTATTAGATCATCTAATGTTATGCTGTCATATAGAAAAGGCTCAAAATTATAAATATTAGTGTTACATAGTGGCAGAAGGGATGAGTCCACATTTCACTGATTCCTTTGGATCCATTAATTGAATAGAAGTGGCAAATAGCTGACTACTTAATAGTAACTGGCATGGCTAAGATATGGGTATGAATTGACAAGAGAGAATCTTCACACATGAACCATGATCTCTGAACACTATTTTTCTTTGACTTAGGGGATATGAGAGGCTAGAGGAATCAAAAAGGATTTAAGGACTAGATGTGATTCATAAAGGCACCCCAAAGTATATTAACATGCTTATCATTAACGCAATTCCAAATTATTAAAAAAAAAATCAAAGATTTTTTCCTTTTCTATGTTGAGATAGATACATATGTGCATACATATACATGCACATGCATACATACATATACATGCACGTGTACATGTTATGTTTATTCTGCTTATTTCTAGTAAGTTGCAGACCCTAGCCACCCACCTCCAAGATGTTTCACGATGATACCTTAATAGAGCCATGCTTTCCAAAAACCAAACACCAGTACCAAAAAATCATCACTAATATCACTAACATATAACCTATATGTAATCTTCCCAATTACCCCCCAAAAGTAACTTTATAGCATTTTTTTAAATCCAAGATCTAGTTAAATTTTCATGGCATTTTGTGGTTAAATTTTTTAGCTTATGCTAATGATTACTGAAGAAATTACTACACTGAAGTATGCAAAATGCTGATTTTAAAACCATCATTCTTTCTATACCTCTTTGCTGTTTTTAAAAAAATTATTTATTTTAAGCTACAGAAACATAGCAAAATATATTTTCAATGTCAATACTACCTAAAATGAGTAAGTTCGCTTTTTTAACCAAACAAGGAACATGTACGCTAAGAATCTGTTTTGCTCTCTAGGTACACCTTTTCCCTTTCCATCTAAGGTAACAAAATCTCAGTTTTCTTGTATAGGAGCTACATAATCCTGTGTGGCTTAAGAAGAAGGGGCATTTCTCTCTCCTCAACCTAGGGGTATTCCCTTGGCCACATAACAGGGATAGGCACATGACCCAAGTCAGATTAAGTCAGTATCAATTCTAATATTTTGTTGGAGCATTGGAAAGGTGTTCTCTTTTTCTGGCATTCTATGTAGAATGATTAAATCTGGAACTTTGTAATTGATGCATGAAAACAGCTGGCCTGGAAAAGAAGCAAAGGAAAGCATTTGGAAGGCAAGAGATGGGTAAGGAAAAGTTGACTGTTCATGTCTTCAGTGAAGACCTCGAACCCAGCCACCCCTGGAACCGGTCTCCTCTGAAACTTTAGCCAAGTTAACCAGCAATTCCCTCTTCAATAAAAACCGCATTGAGTTGGGTTACTGTCTTCTGCAACTCAATTATCCCAGTTAATAATACTTCTTAAGCTTTATCAAGTTTAGATGAGAACAGACCTTTGTGCAAACTCCTCCATTCACGGGTCAAGAAGATTAAGTCCAGAATAGTGCTGAAAATTTAGAGATTGCTCAGCTTGCTCATTGAAGAACTACAACCCCAGATTTTTATACTTTGTTTAGCACTATGTTTTATTTCCTTCAATGTGACTTCAGTTGTATTCAATGTATGAGCCATGAAAGTCTGCACTGATTAGCTAGATTTTTTCTGATCTTTATGTAAACAAATCAAGTAAGCCAGGTAACAAAAGTATTCTCCTAAAAACACACCTAGTATCGTATTTGAGCTTAATAATTCCTGTAATCATTAGATTCTTTAATATTTTAGTGACAGAACTTTAAAATCCTCCATCCAGGAAATAATAGGCTACTTCCAGTGCCATTGATGCCATTGGATTTCCTTAGAATGAAATCACTTCATAATAAGAAAACTATCTCACTACTATTTTCCATCATTGTTGTCTGCAAATATATTCTGTTCTACAGGGAGCTGTAACTTAATGAAAATTCATCTGATCAGCTATTAACTATATAACTGACCCAGATATTTGCTGTTTTGCGAAAGACTGGCAAACATTTAAAAGTTCCACGTAATACTGTTCAAAAAACATCTGTGATGATTATGATTTTTATTCCTCAAATATATTGTCTTTTCTCTCCCACAGGTCACCCATTTGAAACAGAGTCTGTACATCTTGAAGTCATTTTCTTTTGTTAATTTTCCAAAGAACACTGCAAAAGAAATAGCACTTGGAAATACATATATAAAATCCAGCAATCTGGAAATCCAGTATTTATGTCAGACTCAAGAAATAATACCATTCCTTTCTAGCTGCACTAGGGAACAATATGAAAGCGGTCATTTATTTTGTTTTGTCATTTTCCTGAGCAGGCTACCCACAGGGTACTTAAATAGTTGATTTTCTCTTTTGCCATCTCTCTAGGTTAACAACAAAAATATATTTAGCTACCAAGAAACTAAATAGGTTATTTATGTTTCACTTGTCAAATCTATATTATCCAAATATCCCCTGAGCCAGATTTGAGGAGGAGGTAAAGCCAAGGTGCGGGATATTTCATACATATTTAATTCACAATTCTAAAGAGGTACAATCCTTCCTCCCCACCCCCTGCCTGCCCCTATCACAGTTCTGCTGGGCCTCTACAATGTCAGCAATAACAGCATTGTTGTGCTTGGAATTGATTATGTTGAATCCACAGGGTCAGATGGCCAAACTGAATGACTTTAGTTTTCCCATTGGAGATTGTGGCATATTGGCTCATCCACATAACAGGAAGGCTCCACCTTTCTGCCCACTGCTCCCTCATTATGAAGTCACACTAAAGATACAGTATCTAACATAGATGACAGGTCACTAGATTAAGACCTGACCTACTCTTTTTTTTTATCTTAGATTTTTTTTCATCATTTCTAAAAGCTGACAAACAAGAACATCTTTATCTGCCAGAATACTACTATTGGAATATCTGAAGAATAATAAACTCAGCTTAATTGGATGCTTTTCTGTTTTATGAGTACTCAATGATCAATAACTCCATGTCAGTTTTCTTCCCTGCTTTTAATGTAAGCCAACTTCTCTATGTGTTATCGTAATACTGCCTTCTTTCCCTTATTTCTAGTCTCAGGTTCATATCACAACATTCAACATTCAACACATCAACTATAGGAAAGGAAAAGGAAGAAACTGATGTATTCTTTCTGATGAGTAACATTTTAGTCCTGTGTTGATGCATTAAAGAAAATGGGGATTCTGAGAATGCCACCTGTACCACACTAAAGAAAAAAAAAATCAGCTACCCACAAACAAAAATGCATGTAGTTTAATGATGGCAATATATTGGGCTATGTACCCTAATAATGCTCCCATTGAGAACTTAAAATGCCTGGACTAAAATGTTTTTATTTTTTTTATTTTTTTTTTTTAAAGATTTTATTTATTTGACAGAAAGAAACACAGCCAGAGAGGGAACACAAGCAGGGGGAGTGAGAGAGGGAGAAGCAGGCTTCCCGCCGAGCAGGAAGCCCGATGTGGGGCTCGATCCCGGGTCTCCGGGATCATGACCTGAGCCGAAGGCAGTGGCTCAACCAACTGAGCCACCCAGGCGCCGCCATGTTTTTAAACATTATTTAAATGCATTTACTGGTTTTCAATAGAAAGAGTCCTTTGAGACCAAAACCGTAGTAAAAACAGAACCAACAGAGATAAATAAAATACTGAAGCTGGCCTTCCATTTTTAGAGTCCTTGCCAAGTCGTACTGATTTTTAGCTTCCATGCTTTATGGGTGGGAGTAAAGAGTTTCAAGAGTAAAGAGACTTTGTTTAGGAACCTCCTGAAGTGGAGAGTCTAAAAGACAACCATCACATTTAATTGGCACCCTAAAACACCTGTCAGCTTAATGAATGACCAGAAATAAATCCATGCCTTTCCTTAAGGTGGAAGTATGAAAAAAACCCTGTCTCCAATCTTAGCATTGGCTTAGGAAAAACAAAAACAAAACCTCTCCTCAAAATACAAAACCATAGCTAGCCCTTATGATCGTACACAGCAATAACCTTTAATCTCAGAATTAACTCAAGTTGATCTCAGAAGGGTAATACTCTGAAGTGCTTGTCAAAAATAGTAAAAAATACATTCTAGAGCACCAACTTTTGACTCAAGTCTAAAGATCCCAATCAATACATTTTCCCAGGAATATAAGCACAGTAAATAATCACAACACTCATAAGGAAATAAGCCAAAAGCAAAAAAACAGTGGAAACCATTAGAATCAAACTGTAACAATTCAAATATTAGATTCATCACATAATCAAAAACTAATGTTTCATATATTCCAATAGGAGACTAAGAATGAGCAGTAAGACCTCCAAAACAGTTTTTAAACAAAAAAACCCCTAGAAATGATAATTATGATAATTTAAGCACAATGAACCTATTACATGTGAGGTTGCAGAACACCAAGGGAAGTGGTAGAAAACTGTAAGACTTACCTAAAAAGTTTTCCCAAAGTCAGCATAAAAAAACAAATAAAAAGAAAAATGAAAACTATGAAAGAGAGAAAGGGTAAATTAAAAAGGTTTATAAAATATCTAATCAAAGTTTTAGAATAAAATGAGATAATGGCTGATAACTTTCTGTAACTTATTTTAAACCCAAAATTTATACTCAAAGTAACAAAGAGCAATGAATTTTAAAACCACCTACATCTAGACATATTATGAAATCTCAAAACAACATCAACAAAAAACCAGAAAGAATTTTTATCATACATACCAACAATATAAAAAAGGTGGTATAACCACAGTGAATAAAAAGGTTATTCTTAACTGCGAATCAATATAAAAACTTAGTTGAAATGGAAACACTGCATGCAAAACCCCACAAATAAATCATTAACAAAATAAATGAAGAAATATAAAACTTGAATGACCAATGTTAATATATACAACTAACACCATGACAAAACAAAAACAAAAAAACCCAAGGTAAAAATTGGTCCTTAAAAAAAAGGAGCCCCTTATCCGCAAAGTTAATTCAGCTTTCCTCCCACAAACATACCAGCATGCAATGAATACCATGTATTCTTTATTATCTAATCCAGCTTCACGTCTCTAGAACCAGCATTACATTTTGACGGGGCTCTAGTCAAAACGGACTACTTACAGTCTGCAAATTCCAAGCCATCCTTTACTCCTCTTCCTGAACTGAGCTGCTCTTTGCATCTGAGTGCTCCCTTTCCTCATATACCCCTTCTTCCTCCCTCAGGAGTTTCCTGCTCATTGCTCATGATGCAATTCAGGTGTTGTGTACTCCAGAAGGCCTCTAACTTGCCCCACCTGATCCCATCTAAAACCTCTGCCAGCAGACGGAGAGCTTCTGAGGCGAGGAAGTGTGATATTTGATCTTTTGATTCCGGGTTGTCCTTCAAGACCTAGCACAGTACTTAAATATGATAGTTTATGTCAAGGTATTCTATAATTCCTTACTGGCTGAATGCAATTTATCTTGATAGTATTTTAGGTAGGCACTTAGAAATTCATCCAACTCATAGCTTTTGTTAACAAGCAACTTTCTGCTTGATTTCTCTGTAATATTTTTGACGAGGAAAGAATATGTCCACATGAGAAGAGAATGTCTAGTATAAATGTAACATTTGGCTGTGCAGCTTTCATGCTAGTGTCTTATGAGTGTGGTAAGAGCGCTAAGGGAGTCATTTTCTTGATCCAGATCCTAAAAGCAGATCCAGGGTGATAGTAACCTGACCAAGATATAAGCCACCAGTTGAGGGTTTGGGTAATCAGTTACATAGCATTTCGTTATATAAATCTGTGCACCTGGAGTCCCTTCTTTACAGAAAAGTCCTCACAGCACTCTTTATACTGTTAAACAGGAAGTAGCATAAGAAAAACTTAGGTTTCTTCTTCATTATTGCAAATATTTACATTCTACTTGATTTTTGACATCTCACATTAGAGGATAAAGGTAGGTTTTGGTGTTAGGTAAACGTGAACTCATTTTAGCTCTGACAAAAAATTATCTGGGTATCATTGAAGAAGTTTTATAGGCTTTTAGAGCATGTTTTCCATTTTTAAATTAGATTATAATCTCTACGTCACTTAGTGTGGGTATTCCCAACATACATTTGGGCCCACTGCCTTGTACCTACCAGACCCTTGGTTGGTTCACTACCCTGAGACATGAGTATGCTACAGCCTCTTAAAACAATCAAAGTGCACAAACGTCTTCCTTGCTTAATTATAAGCTTCTTGGGAACAAGTACTTCAGCATACTAATTATATGTAGCATCATACCATGCACATAAAAGCTTCATAGCTTTTGTTGATTTGGTGAATGTACTTTTTCAAGTACATATATGCAGAAACTTGCTTTTTTAACAACCTGGATTTAGTTTCTGTGATTTGGAATCTTAGTGAATATCAAAGAAACATTTGATGATCCCGGGCTACATTTCAGAATTAAGTTGACCTCAGATTTCACATGGCTGGCGTTACCTCTTGACCTTCGGACTCGTGCATCCATATCCTCCACTTATCGTTTCTGCCAACACTGGTCGAGTGCAGAACTCCAGACCTCTGTTGCTCTTCTAGATATCTGCTGGTCTGCCTCATCTTCCTCCCTATTTTTTTCTTTCAATCCACTTCTGTCATCTCCCCATAAATAAAACATTCAGTGTTACCTACACAGAATATCCTCTTCCACAACATTCCTTGAGTGTGCTGTTCCCTCATTCTGAACTGCTATTTCTCTATTTCTTTGCCTAGAAAATCGTTACTTGCTCTTCAAATCCTGGCTACAATATTTCCTTTCTCTGGAAGTGTTTTCCGACTCCTCTTGACAGTTTCCCACATTCCTTCTGGGCCTCCTAGTACTCTATATTGTTGTATTGATTTGGATGCTATTTAAATGTAATTAGCAGTTTCAGTTTCTACATCTATGTTACGATATTCTTGTAGATAGTAAGCATGTCTTATTCTTCTCAATAGCCCCAGAAGCTAGCATGCTTGACTTATTGCACTTGTTCGATAAATGTTGAAGGAAAAAAAAACAAAACAAAAAACGGATGACACTGCCAGACATGAAGGCTTCCACTAATCCAGATCTGCGTCCTCACTCTCAGGTCCTGGTCAGGTGCAAAATTTCCTTACTGTTCTTATTCCTGCCCATCTACAGACCCCTTATCTTCTTGTTTTCTCTGATCACCTCCCAAGAGCCTCTAGTCTACACTCCCTCAGTACTTATCTTTCACCCTATCCCTCTATCCTACAGCCACAAAGTGTCCCATAATGCCTCCAGTATGCCATTTTATTACATTAATCAGCAAAATTATCTCATATTTTGCTTTCCTCCAAAAAACGTTTTGTAGGCATTTTTTAAGCACAGCAAATAGCCAAAGTTCATTTCTCTCAGCATGCACATCTTCTGGGTGCTAGAAGACTTAGTGTCTTAGGCCACCGTGTTTCTCCCCATCTCTGTGTGTTATAGAGTTCCTGCTTACCCACTCCTAAAAAACAAAGGCCCTGTATAAGCTCTTGAGGCTTTGGTCACTTACTGAGGCTTTACTTGTACTGAAGTCTGTAGTACGGCTTCACACACAGAGGGGTGCTTTCCATACAGGACAGGTGCAAATGAGGAGAACATGAATACAAAAAAGGAATTCAACCTACTTACGATTTCCTGTATTGCCCCAGTGATTGCCAGTTATTAGCCGATTTGCGTGTGTGGAGGTTTTCTCTTTAGCAGGCTTGTTTTCTCCCAGTTTTCCATCCTGCACAGTCTGGCATTTCATATGTGGCACTCATTCAGGTCAGAGATAATCCACAGGTCCCATATTCCATGGTAGAGTTCTCTTGCCCACACAGGTAGGATGCTGTGACAGGTAAAATCTAGATTCATATCCAAGTAGGTCATCTTGAGATAGTGGATAGCAAATGGGAAACAGGATAGGGAAACAAAAGATTGAAAATTTCCAACTTGGAGAGCTGTTTATTATAATTTCTCTTAGTTGGTTTTCTGCCTCTTTTCCTTCATGGTTTTCTGTATTGATTACCAGGAGGGAGACACTTCCTTTGTATCAGGGAGAATGGTCTGGGATGTACAGTTGTTCTCAGAGCAAAGTTTGTTTAAGAGGATGGTGTGGTAGGAGGAAACAGGTAAATTTTAGACGCACCAGAAAGGCCTTCTTACTACCAGTATGACTTCCTCCTTCTTATTAGCAGTGAAAAATGTTTTGTTCCATATGGAAAATTTCCTAAAATAGAAATACCAGAAAGGAACAAGTTTATATAATACATTCATGCTGTCTAGGGGCACCTGAGTGGCTCAGTCAGTCAAGCATCTGACTCTTGATTTTGGCTCTATTCATGAGGATCTCAGAGTCCTGAGATTTATCCCTTACATCAGGCTCTGTGCTGGGCATGGAGCTTGCCTGGGTTTTTCTTTCTCCCTCTGCCCTCTCCCCTGTTCCTTCTCTCTCTCTCTCTCTCTCTCTCTCTCTCTCTCTCTCATTCTCTTTCTCTCCCTCTAAAAAAAAATTTTTTTTTAAGATTTTATTTATTTATTTGACACAGAGAGAGAGATCACAAGTAGGCAGAGAGAGAGGAAGAAGCAGGCTCCCTGCCGAGCAGAGAGCCCGATGTGGGCCTTGATCCCAGGACCCTGAGATCATGACCTGAGCCGAAGGCAGAGGCTTTAACCCACTGGGCCACCCAGGCGCCCTAAAAATTTTTTTTAAAAATTCATACTGTCTAATGTAATAGTTGCTGACAGAGCCTTTTTCAGATTTTAAAGAGATGGAAGTTATATAAAACATAGGGATGAGAGGATCAAGAGAAAGAACATTTTTTCCAGCAGAGGGGCTCTAAAAGTTAACCAAATCACTGTGCTGAGAGTCAGCTGGCCAGGGAAAATTTTCAAGGATCTTCAGGACACCATTTTCCTTATCAAAGGATTAAAAGCAACTTTAAAAAAAAATTAAGAGTAATTTTACTCTTAGAGGGGTAAATGTAAAAGGGAAGAGTTTTTCTTTTTCTCCTGTAACATTAGTTTCCCACAACCCAATGTCTAGGGTAAGAAGAAATAAATTTTATTTGCAGTTAGAACTTCAGAATGATACACAACGAAGCTTGCTAAACATAATCATTAAATGTTCTGATGAACAAGTTAGAAAAATTCTGGAATTTCTTCAATAGAAAATGTTGAGAGCATAATACATTCTCAGTTGATGAGGTTCTTTATGGGAAAAACTGCACACAGACAGGGAGAGAAACCAAGTGATTTACGATTACTTTTCTGACTCAGAACTATATATATATATATATATATATATATATATATATATATATTTTTTTTTTTAGTACAGTATATCTTGAAAACATCTACCTCAATGCTTTCTTAACTATAAAACAGAATTAAAATTCTCCTTTCCATTGTTTCAAATTCTATATTTTCAAGACTTTTCTTATATTCTACTTTTTTATTATGAAGCTTACTGTAATGACTTGCTGTGAAGAACTCTTCAGATTTTAGGGTTTAGGGAAGGAAGTGAGAGATTTTAGAGATTCTGAGACCCCATGCCCACATAGGTTAAGCGTGGTTTAATTTTCTGGAATGGTCCAGAAATCTACATTTCATTAGTTATGCAAGTGATTCTCAGGCAAATGATCAATAGGATCCAGTTTGAAAGACTGATTGCGTGCCTGACTGATTCTTCTCAGCTGCTTGGAAGAGTAGAGAGGAATATTCTAGATCAATATCCTAATTGGGACTGGAGCTTTTTAAAAGATCTTCTAAATAAAAATCTCCAAAAATGTAGACAGAAGGTTGATTAATGTAATTAGGCCCACACTATTTGCTAATTGTGGATTATCAGAGTTGGGCTTCTACCTTCCCAGAGGGACTGGGAGACTGGAGTGTTACCTCTCCTGGTGATTACAGTTCAAAGGGATGGCTCAAGTCCGTGGGAAATACATTCCTGATTTGTAGATGATTTATGTCTCAGTGGGGCAGAATTTAGTTTCAAGTTTTCTAAAGTGAATGTTTTGTTGTTGTTTTGTTTTGTTTTGTTTTGATTTTGTTTTTTTAGAGGAGGGCTACAGGCTTAAATTCAGGAAGAAATCTGAGGGTCAAGCTGAGGGAAACAATAAGGCCATCTTGGTCACTCTTGCTTCCCTTCTTGCCTCTTTTTTCTGACAAGGATACAACTCTGTCCACCTGACAGATACTCCTAGGTTCCTCTTCATTTTTAAGTCTCAAGCTTTAGAGTTGTGGAGCTTCCCACTGTGATTTCCCAGTTCCCATTAATTCTACTTAGCAGAGAAAATCTCCAAAAGTGGAATTTGCCTACTCATTAGTGACGATGAATAATCACTGTTAATGATGAAGGCTTTACCAGCAGATCTTTAACCTCCATACTGTTGAGTAAATTAAACTTGTGGAGTTTCTAATGAAGAAAATTTGAAAGCTAACGTATTATATGCTGCCTTAAACTGCTGATTCTGTGACAAGAGCAGACGATCATCCCCTGCTGGCGCTATTCAGCATCTGCGGTAAGGTATAGACCATGCTCTTCATATAATCACCCTAACATCTAGGATAAATGGAGGATATTTTAATAACAGATGTAAATTTTATTGCAGCCCCTTCAAAGCAGTTTAAAAATTTTGAGAGTACAGCACAATAATGTTTAAATAGTTATATAATAGTCTTGATAGGGTGGCCAGTTGGAGGCAGTAGATTCAAATCTGACTGGCTGGTGATGGAATCAGGGAAAATTAACAAAATATTATAAACCGTCTAGGCAACTATGATTGTTCAGGAGACCTCAGTGATCTAAGAACGGTCCAATTTTTCAAAATATCTTAGTGCTTTTTTTTTTTTTTCACTAGAGGTTTCTTTTTTGCAGAAAGGTAATAAAATGATTATAATTTGAGATTGAGATGAATTATCAATTCATCAGAGTGTATGTTTAATGTGATATACTTGCACAAATGGTATGTGCTTTCTAATTAGGGAGCTATTCTCAAGGCAGGAAAAAATTCATTTTCTCAATAAAAATATTTTACACCCAAGATATGGTGCCTTAAAAAACTTAATGAGCTCTGAGGCTGGCATTACAACAATTAAAATGAGTGAAAAAAAATAAGTCTGTCTTGTTGAGCAATCTGGTGTCATATGGAACATAGGTCACATTTTATATTATTTGCAAGAATCTGCAATTTACCTCAAGGGAAAAGAAAGTTAATTTTCATAAAATGACAATGGGATTCTCTAGCTCTGGCTGATATACAAATATTATATTCACTTAGGAAGTGAGTATTTCTTGCAGTGGGTTAATAGGGGTTTTGCAGAAGTCTTGTGAATTATGAGGAGGCAATTTTACAATTTTGAGTGTAAGTGATTATGCCTATTTAGTGATTAATGGGGCAGAATTGACCTTTTCCAAAAATGGGCAATACAATTTTTGAATCAGTAAGCTTTTCTCAGTGAATGATTTCACTTGAGTTTGAGAAAAACTAGGTAAGCACATTGACTTTTCCATATGTCAATCCCATAAACATTTATTAATACTGCTATGTAGATGGCACTTAACTAGACATAAATACACAAGGTGGAAACCAGGCTAAAGAATTTAGATTTAATCATAAAATGAAGCTCTCGATTATCCCCAATTCTATAACTTGCTTCTTGCTCAGCTGTCCACATTTCTATAAATGTCACATTCATCCACCTGGTTGCTCAACTCCAAAACTGCAAAGGTGCCCTTAATCAATAATGGCCCTTAATTCCTCCCTATTCTTCATACTTCTATACCCAGTCTACCAGCAAGACCTATTGGCATTGCCTTCCAAATGTATACTAAATCTGTCCAATTTTCTCCAGTGCAACTATCATCAGCCTAATCCACATACCATCATTTCTAATCCGGATTACATCAAGATCTTCTTCACAGGTCTCTCTGCTCCTGTTCTTGTCCATTGTTTTGTAATCCACTCTCCACTCAACAGTCACAGTGATTATCTTACAGGCATAAATCAGATCATGCCACTATCCTGCTTAGTATCATCTAAATTTCCCCCTTTGCTTTTAAAGTAAAATCTAATCTTTTTCTCAGGGTCTGTGTTATCCCATCTGATCTGACCCCTGTCTACTTCCTCAGTCTTAGATTGTACCATTCTATTTTCATTTGTCAAGTTTGTCTGATTCATACAGACTTTCTTTCAATTTCTGAAACGTGCTAGCTGTGTTTCAGAATTTCTGCCTGGTTAGCCTTCTAGCCTAATCCACAATGTGATGTCTATCCCTCATCACTCAGGTTTTAGAGCAAATGTTTCCTTCATAAACAGTCATTCCTTAATGGCCTCATCTTCATAAAATAGCCCACCCCCACAATTATACACACACTTCAAGACATATTCCATCTTGTTTTTTGTTCATCAGAATATGAATCACTATCTCTAAAAATTTTCTTTATTTGCTTGTTCTTCTGTTTGAGTTTTGTCCTCCATTAAATCACAGGATCCATAACGTCAGAGGGCTAATCTCTGTTACTCACAGATATATTCCAAATACCTAAAATACCACCTGATACATTGTAGACATTCAATAAATGTTTACTGACTAAATTAATAAACTTGGCCTTATAAAAGATAGGAATTCAGAAGGAATTATTGAGGAGTGTCATGTTAACATCAGTCTGCCCGCTAAACTCCCTATAGATCTATAGTTGGGAGGCAATAGAGAGGTTAAGAATGTAAGACATTGGAGCCAGAAAAGTCTGGGTTTAAGTTCTAGTACTGACACATGCTACCTGTTGACTTTGTAACAAGTTGTTAAACCTTCCTGAGACTCAATATCCTTTTTTGTAATACGGAGATAATAATGTTTCATTGGACCACTCAAAATCAAAAGAACTGGTAGCATACAAAGTATTCAACACAAGGTCTCAGGTTAAGATCTGGAAATTATTACAATATTACTATTATTCCACTTTTCTAATTTTTCCAACTTTCTTTCCTACCTTCACAATCATTAAGAAAGGTTAACAACTAATCCGTAAGAATTCATTATATGCTTATTGTAGGGATGAGAATGCAGGGAAATAAATGGTAGAAAAGAAGTAAAAAGAAGACTTTGGAAAGTCCCAGCTAAAATTCTGTTTCAGGAACCATTACCAGCTTTTAGGAGTTTTCAGGAGCAGTGGATCTAATCTTTTCTCAAAGGAATTTCAGATAAACCTCCTGAAAGGGATTGTGAGTCCTCCTTGGTCATTTCCCTACATTGAGCTCAGCACTGTGCCATCAATTTTCTCTTACCATTCTAACAACTTACTGTGTTGAATGTTGAGGGAGTAATCAAGACAAGCATGAAAGAGGTAATGACAGGATACTCTTTATGGTAAGACCATAATTGCTCCCCAACACAAACAGAGGTTCATGTGGAAACACAATGAATAGAAAAAACATATAGATATGTTATACATAATACATATTTTATATATATAGTGCGTGTGTGTGCGCGCGTGTGCGCGCGTGCATATATATTAAAATGCAGACCAAAAGCTTTGGGTTTTCTGTTGGAAAGAGTTCCAATTTTTAATCGGATAGGAGGTTACCTAAGAATCATAACCATTAGTTAATTAAACAAAATACAGATTTAATGGTGTTAAATGGTTCAGTTGGTGTTTTCTCACTACCAACTTGCCAATACTATTCCTCTAGATAGGGGATCTATAACCTGACAGTGATGGAGGACAAGGGCACTCAATGCTTAGCTCCCACAGTGCTGGTTGCCATGGCTACAACCTCGCGAAAGCTTTATTTCACAACTAGGCAAAGTCTGCAGCTTTTGAATCAAAATTAGTTTATTCATTTTCATTTGAGTCAGATCTAACAAAATCTTTACATGCCTTGTTTGAAATAATAGTTTTGCTTTTCGTATAACAATATTTTTTATTAAATAAATACAACTTCCTCCCTACAACCCTGCTTTACCTCCCAGGAGCTGAGGAAATACATCATTATATGACTGGTAAGGTCTGAATTGCCTAAAATAGAAACAATTTTCAAACCAACCTAGATGTAGTTTACTGTATCAAAAAAACAAATTTTAAGCAGATTATTCAAAAAAATACAGATTTTTCTTTTATGTCTACATTGAAAAATAAATAAATATTTTTTCCTCAGAGAACTTAAAGAATCTTTTAAATTCTAATCAAAGAAAAACTTTTTAACATCCATCATTTTTGTCTCTCTTTGGGCATGCAAGACACTAGCCAGAATAGAAAAATGATTTTTAATTATCCATAAAAGTACAAATAAGCACAAGAAATCTAATATTTCCAGCCCTCAACCTTTACCCAGTACCACTGCTGCCTCATCAGTTTAAAGTGTCATGACTTTGTTAATCTAATGGGCAAATAAAATTAACAAGTATCTAAAATATTCTCAAGCTATCATTCTTACTACAGCAGATATACTGGTATTTTAAAGCCCCAAATCTATGTATCTATTTATTCCTTCATATATTTAACACATTTTTATTGATTACTGACTATATGCCAGGTACTGGGTTGAGTTCTGGATATATAGACACATATTTTTTTCCTAGAGGAACATATAGATCTATTATAAAAATTGATCAGTAAACAAAGGACTGCCTTTTGATAATGGCTGTACTGAGGCTAGGGGAAAGAAGATACAGTGACAACCCAACATACAAGCACTTCCCACCCAGGGCTTTGCACAGGGAATGTTTAGGTTGATTTGAGTGAGAGTAGGAGTCTGGCTGGTAGATGAGGAGTAGGTAGAGGGCTATTTCAGAGCGAGAAACATGTGCACAGCCAACAGCTGTGAAGCAGCACAAAGTGCTTGCTCTAGGGGAATGGAGTGATATGAGTGGAAATGCAGCTTAGAAACTGACAAGACAACAGACCACAGAGGGCTCTGTGTTCATGTAAATATGAATGCTACGGACTAGGTTTTTAAGAAGTGAAATAACTGGGCCTGATTTATGTTTTATAATCATAATTCTTGGTGTAGCTGCAAAAATCAGAGGTGGAGAAGTTTGGAACCATGGAAACCTTTTGAGGTTATTACAATAATCTATGTGAGTGGTGATAAGAACCAATTCAGACGGAAATGGATAAGAAGGAAGAAATGCAAGAAATAGTCAAGAAATGTGATTGATAGGACTTAAAAACTAATATGATACAAGAAAGAAAAGAAAAGGAATATTACTAGAGATGTCCTGGTTGTTGATGTAGTGTTTCAGTGAATGATGGTACAATTAGTTGTGCATTAGAGAAACAATTATAAACTCATTAGGACAACTTGAATTTGAGATATCAGGGAAATAAAGATACAATCCTGGATCTCGCTAGAAAAGTATGATCCAGAGACACAAAGGTAGGTGCTAGCAAATGTATCTGATACTAAACTTCAGGGAGAATAACCAGAAAGATTATGCAGAGAAAGAAACAATGGCTAAAGACAGAAACATGGTGTCCAGAGACTTGAAGGAAGTCAAAGACAAAAAGAATACAGCGATGATTAGAAAAGCCAGTTAAAAATAACAGTAAAGTTACATGGTGGAATTTAAGAACCAAAATAGATGAACATAGGGTAGTGGAGGAACAATAAGATAAAAACAGAGAGGGAGGCAAACCATTAAGAGACTCTTAGACCTAGAAGACAACTGAAGGTTGTTAGAGAAGAGGAGAATTGGGGGATAGGATTACTGGGTGATGTGCATTAAAGAGGGAAATTGATGCGATGAGCACTGGGTCTTATATGCAAGTGCTGAATCACTAAATTCTACCCCTGAAACTAATAACACTCTATATGTTAACTAAATTGAATTTATGTAAAAAATTTTTAAAAAGAAAAAGAGTAAAATTAAATAGTGAAAAAGAAAGTCATGGAAGCAGTTGGTATTCACACATAGGATATTTCAAAGCTGCTATGCTACTACTAGTAATTGTGACCTGCACATAGCCTCACAGTGTTCTCACACTAAACACACTGCAAAGTAGCATGTCATTTACCATCCAAAGAGGCAAGCACAGTTTATGTCTCAGTCTCCCACCATGGGTCTGAAATCTTTGTACAAAAATAGCAACTCCAAGCTTCACCACTGCTGAGCCAGTGTACTTTACTAAGTCCAGTAGTAGGCTAGAACTATTGGCACCTGCATTCAAGTCTTATTTATGATACAAACAGCTTTAAACTACCACATAACTTCTCCGTTACCTGCATTCTTTGTGGATATCTTTCCATTCTTTACACACATTGGAAAAGGGACAGTTGATATGTCAAGAAATATTACTAGAATTTCCATTGATAAAACCCAAAGGGTCATATGAGTTTTATGACTAATTTATTTGGAACAGTGATAGTATGGAATATATTTATTCGCTAATAATTAAGAGTGCCACTTCTCCATGATAACTATGAATTTTCCTACATAAATACTTCAGATATAATAATAATAATGAAAAATAGAAACAATAATAACAATAAGAAGAAAAAAGTAGTAGTCTCCAAACTGAAGCACTGCCATTCAAGTCTTTAATTAAATACAAACCTCTTATTCAGGCATTTCACACTCTATTATTATTTTTTCCTTTTTATTGCATTTATTTGTCATCACTTTCTACTAAACATTTCTACTTATATCAAACCAATCTTTTCCTATTTCTCTCCTACCAAACCTTCTCTTCTTTGTATACATTCTTTAGGTAGATGATCTTTTCTGTTTAGAATCTCTACTCAGTATGTCAGTCAGCTTTCCAACAGGAAACCAAAACATAAAGTATACCAGAATATACTAGATCATGCTGATGTAACAGATAAACCCATCATTTCAGTGGCTGACAACAGTGAATGTCTATTTCTCACCAAGACTACATTTCCACTGTGGTTTGGCTGGAGGTCTGCTGTATGACTCACCAGTCATCTCTACTTGGTGCAATCTCCAATATGGTAGCCTATAAAAAGAAAATCTTGCAAAGATTTTAAAAAGATCTTAAAACTTTTGCCTGAAATAGACATTTCTTTAGTCAAAGAAAATTACATGGTTCAGACTGTCTTCACTGTAGAAGACAGTATGTTCACCTCAAAGGAGTGAAGTGTTTATAATAAAAAGTTGTTCAACTTATTATGCACCATATCTTTGACATTTTCCTTGCTCTTCTTCTAGGGTTTTGTTTTTTCTTGTCTAACTTATCCTACATGCCCTTTCTAGTGGCTTCTTATCTCTGATAACCCCTTTATATTACTGAAGCTAAAAAGTTTTGTCATTTGTCATTTTGTGAATTGCTTTTGCTATTTAACAAATTACCAGTTTATATGCTTTGTCTAATTTTTTAGTGTATAGACTTGTCCATCATTGGATTTTATGAATTGTTGGTTTTATTTTAAATTCATAAATGGAATTTTATCGTATTTGGTTTTACATTTTTTAGCCATGTATCTTAAATGAGCCAAAATAAGTAATTTTCTTAATTGATTTTATCTTTGTTATTATGCTAAGATATCCTCAAACTCAAGATCGCACATATGTCTATTTGTATTTTTCTTTAAGAATTCTGTGGGTTTACATTTATATTCAAATATTTAAGCTATGTGAAATTTATTTTAATATTTATTATCAAATTCAGATATAAATACAAAAATTTTATTTTTTCTCCAATCAACAACTCTTGTCCATACTATTAATCTCTCATCTTCCTTCCAATGGCCCATATTCATCATATAATAAATCCTGATATAAACTTAAATATGGCCATGATTTTCATTCTACTTCACTAATCTGAATAAGCATTACTATACTAGGATCATTATGACTTTATAATATCTGTTAATATTTGAGAGGACAAAGTTCCTTAGCACTTAAAAAAAGTTGACTTATATCATACTTACATTCATTCACAATAAACATTTAGACTATAGTCATCAATTTAATCCATTTGAATTTTTATTATGAATTATACCTACAGATTCATTTGGAGAGAATGGACAAATTACAATATTAAGCCTCAAATTCCAAGATATATCTTTTTAATTATTTACTTTTTCCTTCAATTCCTTTATACTTTTCTTTTTATCAGCTTTTTATATTTCTTATTAATAGCTCCATATCTCAGGTATTTCAATTAGTTGTTCTATTTTGATAAAGAATTTTAACTGTAGTTGGGACACCTGGGTGGCTCAATCAGTTAAGCATCTGACTTGTGATTTCCAATCAGTTCATGATCTCGTGGGTCCTGGGATCAAGCCCCCTGTTGGGCTCCACATTCAGTGGGGAGTGTACTTAAGATTCTCTCTCTCCCTCTGGCCCTCCCTCAAAGTGTGTGTACTCATGCATGTGCTCTCTCTAAAATAAGAAATCTTTAAAAAATAATTTCAATTTTTGTTGCTGCTGCTGCTCTTGTTTGCCATGTTTTCTAATACATTATTTCTTGTATACAGGATAGTTACTGATTTCATACACACGTGAATTCACTTCCCTTTTTAAAAGGATTTTATTTATTTATCTGACAGACAGAAACACAGCTAGAGAGGGAATACAAGTAGGGAGGGTGAGAGAGGGAGAAGCAGGCTTCCCAATGTGGGGCTCGATCCCAGAATTCTGGGATCATGACCTGAGCCAAAGGCAGATGCTTAATGACTGAGCCACCCAGGCGCCCTGATTAATTCATTTCTTAAGGATGGTGATTTTTCAGTGAATTCCAGGTTTTCCAAGTGACAATCTTTTCATCTAAAAATGATACTTTTGGGTAAGCCTTACCAATATTTGCTTTTTAAATTTTTTTAAATTTATTTTTCAGAGAGTACAAGCAAGGGAGAATGACAGTCTCAGTGCCCCCTGAACGAGGAGACCCATGTGCAATTTGATTCTATCACCCTGGAATCATGATGCCAGTTGAAGGCAGATGCTTAACTGACTGAACAATGCAGGTACCCCAGAAGAGACATTTCAGCATGTCACATTTTACCCCATCCAATCAGTTGCCAAATATTGTCAACTCTGGTTCTAAAATATCTGTCTTTTATTTGCTATATCACTAATTTAGTCACTCATAAAAACTATCGGATATTTGTAACTCCTAAGGATTTCCTTCTTGGGGGGAAATTAATGAACTTCAGGTCATACTATAGGAAATATTAAAGGAAATTCTTCGGCATAAGAAAAATGACACCTGAAGGAAATTTGTATTTTCACAGAGAAATGAAGATTCAACTTTCAATCCAGTCCCTATCAAAATATCCTCAAACAGATGGGCATTCAGTAGGGCATGGATTGCATGGAGCACTGGATGTTATACACGAACAATGAATCATGGAACACACCATCAAAAACAAGTGATGTGCTGTATGATAACTAACATAATAATATTTTTTTAAATGAAAAAAATGAAAAGAAATATCATCAACATTTTTCACAGAGCTGGAACAATCCTAAAATTTGCATGGAATGAGAAAAGATCCCAAATAGCTAAAGGAATGTTGAAAAAGAAAAGCAAATCTGGAGGCCTCACAATTCTGGACTTCAAGCTATATTACAAAGCTGTCATCATCAAGACAATGTGGTACTGGCACAAAACAGACACATAGATCAATGGAACAGAAGAGAGAACTACAGAAATGGATCCTCAACTCTCCAGTCAACTAATCTTGAACAAAGTGCGAAAGAATATCCAACAGAAAAAAGATAGTCTCTTCAACAAATGGTTTTGGGAAAATTGGACAGCCACATGCAGAACAATGATATTAGAACACTTTCTTACACAATACACAAAATAAACTCAAAATGGATGAAAGACCTATATGTGAGAGAGGAATCCATCAAAATTCTAGAAGAGAATGCATGTAGCAATTTTTTTGACCTCAACTGCAGCAACTTCTTGCTAGACACATCTTCAAAGGCAAGGGAAGCAAGGGCAAATGAACTATTAGGATTTCACCAATATAAAAACTTTTGTTTATGTACAACACCCAGTGCTTCATGCAATACGTGCCCTTCTTAAACAGTGAATCTTGGAACACTGCATCAAAAACTAATGATGTATTTTATGGTGACTAAGAAAACACACTAAAAATTTTAAAAGAAAAGTGTAAAAAGCTTTTGCACAGCAAAGGAAAGAGTCCACAAAACCAAAAGACAACCGATAGAATGGGAGAAGGTATTTGCAAATGTATTATCAGATAGATGGCTAATTCCAAAATCTATAAAGAACTTATCAAACTCAACAACCCAACCCCCAAAAAATCTAGTCAAGAAATGGGCAAAAGACATGAACAGACATATAAATGGTAACAGACACATGAAAAAATTCTCAACATCACTAGACATCAGGAAAACACAAATCAAAACCATAATGAGATACCACCACACATCAGTAAGAATGGCTAAAATTAACAACTAAGGAAAGCAACACATGTTGGTGAGGATGGGAAGAAAGGGGAACCCATTACATGGCTGGTAAGAATGTGAGCTGGTACAGCCACTCTGGAAAACAGTATGGAGGCTTCTCAAAAAGTAAAAAAATAGAACTACCCTACAACCTAGCAATTGTACTACTAGGTATTTATCCAAAGGATCGAAACAAAGTGATTTGAAGGGGAAACTGTACCCCAGTGTTTATAGCAGCAATGTCTGCAATTGCCAAATTAAGGCAAGAGCCCCAAATATCCATTGACATACAAAGGGATAAAGAAGATGTTATATATATATTATATAACACACACACAATGGAATTTCTCATTCATATATGGAACTTAAGAATGTAGAGAAAGGGAAGGAAAAACAAAATAAAAGGAAAACACAGGGAGGAAAACCAAGAAAGACTCTTAACTATAGAGAACAAGCGAGGGTTGCTGGAAGTGAAGTGGGTGGGGGGATGGGGTAACTGGGTGATGGGCATTAAAAAGGGCACATGAAGTAATGAGCATTGACTGCTGTATGCAAGTGATGAATTACTGAATTTTACCTCAGAAACTAATAATACAGTAATACAGTATATGGTAATTAATTTAAATTTAAATAAAAATAATAGCACAGGAAAAGGAAGATGGAAAAAAGGATAATATTATAATGCTCTTATACTATATAGTATAAAATTGTTTGCAGGTAGATTGTGGTAAGTTAGAAACTCATCTGATAAAACACAGCAGAATTTCTCCAACTTACTGATCTTATGAAGCTTGAGAGTCTTAAAATTACTGAGGACTCTAAAGAACTTAGTTGTATGGATTTTATCTATCAGTTATTTTCACATTATAAATTGATTTTTAACTGTTTACTTAAAAATAGTAATAATAGACTCATGTTAAC
Organism: Spilogale gracilis; assembly: GCA_004023965.1. Taxonomy (NCBI): domain Eukaryota; kingdom Metazoa; phylum Chordata; class Mammalia; order Carnivora; family Mephitidae; genus Spilogale; species Spilogale gracilis. Next base: position 9,334 of record PITA01010920.1, on the reverse strand, counting down.
AAATACATGACATGTTTTTATGAAAAATTACTGTATCTAACAAAACAAAAAAGAGTGAGAAGCATGTCATGACTTCTCATTTTTCAAATTTCCTTAATGTTGGCCTAAAAAGAGACAGACTCTTAAATCTCCGTCATCTTTAATCTGTTGTAACATGACATGGTATATATCTTTTCAGAAACCTTATGGTACATTTGTGAAATAAAGAGAGGGAAAATGAAAATGACTCTTAATGTTACTGTGAAGATAATTTTGACCTTCTGGGCTCCTTAAGAGGCTATGGGGCACCTGGGTGGCTCAGTTGGTTAAGCGACTGCCTTCGGCTCAGGTCATGATCCCGGAGATCCAGGATCGAGCCCCACATCGGGCTCCCTGCTGGGCAGGAAGCCTGCTTATCCTTCTCTCACTCCTCCTGCTTGTGTTCCCTCTCTGGCTGTGCTTCTCTCTGTCAAATAAATAAAATCTTAAAAAAAAAAAAAAAAAAAAAAAAGAAAGAGGCTCAAAGACCTGCATGAGCCTCTGCCCAAGAGAA